>JAIPRN010000436.1:0-85064 GCA_025469175.1 Geopemphigus sp. TES_GeoC_2020 | reverse complement strand
ATATATATATATATATATATATATATATATATATATATAATACGATAAACGAAAAACGACGATCACGACGTCTTCTTACCGTTGACGACAGAGCTATGAGAATGATGTACCAGTCTATTGACGTCGATTGCGAATAGTCTATGCTCTTCTTTATCTGTTTGGAACGTGGTCAGAAAAAAAGCAAATATCTTATTTTCTAGAGTTCGGCCGACGCGACTTACGATATGTTATTTTACCAGGTATAATTTCGATTCGTATAAAATCTTCCAGAAACTATCCGTCGAATATTTGGTCGATAGCTGCATTTCAAATTTATCAATTAATCGTAGTCTAATTTTCAAAATTTTTCGATAAAAAACATTTTATGGATTATAATGTTACCGTTGATGTTTACACGTACGTCGAAAATAATATTCCGGCCAATATATTGGCTGTACACGCTTCGGACGTTGTATACCGGCTGCTTTTAAAATAATCCGAATCGAATTATATTTCATGGAAAAAGACAAAAATTAATCGAAAAACACGTAATACGCGTAGTTAAAATATTATTAGTAACAGTCGTAATTGCACGTGACGCGTGTTCAACGTTATTATCGAATAACTGACTCGTTAAATGTTAATCATACAGTAATAAAACTATAAATTAACGTGATTGAGTAAGTTAACGTAAATTCGCCGTAACCTAACCAAAAGTAAACGATTTTAATTACGAAGGTGTATAGTAGGCGACATATATTGTATTAAATGTTGTTAGTCAACAGATACTGTCGGTTTTTGCGTTTATTTCTTTTTTATGCACCCAAATGGAACTATGAATTCACTTTACTACCTATCATCCCTATTATAATTTTATGTACGACTTTCAACGTTATAATCGGATGGTATACAATACAAAAAAATCATCGAAGTATAAACGTAAAATAAGGGATTTTAGGGATAATGTTTAACGTATATTACGACTACGGAACTATAAGACGCTATACGTTCGCCAAAATCGAGACAGCGAGCGAAACTCACGCGTACTATATAACATACAGTGTGTCTCGTTTTGACCGAAAGCTCGAGTGTTCGGGTTTAAACACCGTTATTAGGGACAGTCGAGGAAGTATCGAAACGTTTTTTTTTGGGGTAAACTTCCTGATTTTTAACTATTTCGCTACGTGCATGAGCATGACAATTCACTTTTTTCGTATACACTTTTGATACCGAATTCGGATAGATACCGAATTATCTAGAAATTATTCGACTTACCGTCGTTTCAAATTTGAAGAGAATCAATTTTTTCGAAATGTCAACGACGTCCGTACTAAGTAATTATTCCGCGAATTACGCGGATTTTAATAATCTTTTCTTACGTAAAATATTAAATAAGAGGCGAAAATTCGCTGATCATACATACCAAAAACTATTTTCGATCAACGTAGAACCTCTTCTTTTATAGGGAGATTTCGTCGTTCGTTTGTGATTTCTTAAGATATTTTTAGTTTGAACGTATTTTTAAACTTAAGTCGTGTAACGTCTAAACATTATTGTATATGCGACGGGTAGAAATATTTTTCAAGTTTAACACGAACGAAAACGACAATAATCCACGTATCGATTTTGTTCAAAGTTGAAAAGAAAAGTAGTGGGTCAATTTCGGTCGACCGTTTCATCGGATAGAAATCGTCATCACAGAGAATTCGGTTTAACCAAAATTATCGGTTTTCGTCGAAAAGCGAAAGTCGTAAATATCGCATACATAGAACGCGTTCAAATCGAAATCGGGAAAAAAATCACATCTCGGTGTGATCCCATCACCGAAATCCAAGATCCTAAACGTTGAATGGAACGTTCGAAACGGCACACACTGTATCTACACGCGCGGGGCATTCCTCGCGGCGGCGGCGGCGGCGTTCGGTCCCGTCTATTTGTAGCTACAAATCGTTGTAAATTACAATCAAGACTCCGAGACGGCACGGAGAGAGCGAGCGAAATCTTCTTCACTAAATAACGTTTTAATACGCTTTATACGCGCGCGCGCGCTAGGTTCGCCCGTCGTATCGACATCGTCGCCGTCGGGTCGGCCTCCGCATATGTTCGTTATTAACCCCAATATTTTCGTTGGCGATACACGCCGACGGACGCGGATAACGTACGTAACTATAATTGCGAGTATGTGTGCGCGCGTCGAGTGTCTCCCCCCTAAGAAGGAAAACGATTACATTCAACGACTAATAAAACCGACCGAAACCGGCCGGCTAAACAATGTGAATAAACGGAAACAAAACTGTAGGTCGACGGCGGATGAAACCCTCAGTATCGTGGACGGTGTTGAAAAACGAAGAGAATTTCGATTATTCACGAGTTACCGTGGAAACGATACGGCCAATAAGATATCGACGCTTCGTACCGCCGCCTATAACACACAACTAAAGTATTGAGTCGCGTGAGGAAAATTAAAAAAGACATACGACGGATTTAAAATTATTCGCCTAATACTCGGCGAATGTCGACAAAAAAGTGACGTGAACGTACGTTGGACGTGTATTACTTAATTTTTAAACATCGAAAAGTATGTTATTATTTTTAGAAAGTTAAGAATCGTAAATATTGTATCTACATTTTAAAAAATACCGATGGTTGTACGAAATTGTGTTTACGAACGTTGAGACTCACACTTGATCGAGATAAATGTATAACGGTTATAAGGAGAAAGTTACGCAACGACGTTCCAGTCCTATTTATAAAAACACAAAAAATGATTAAAAAGAAAACCATAATGATCGCTATAAGGAAAAACGAATCGACGTATCGTTTTTATAGCGTCATTCCCTAGTATTTTTATAGAACATTTTATATCGATCGCTTTTTGATTGAAGTGATCGGTATGAGCCGAGTCCCCCCATATTCCTCTCTCCCATTTAACCGATGACATGGGGACACGCAATGAGATATACTAACGACCATATGTTATATACATACCGGATAATAGAAACGAGCGTATAAAATTATAGTTCTTTTGAAGTTTTTTTTTTCGTTACGAAGAGGCGGCTCGACTTAAGTACTACTTGCGGAAAGCAGGACACGTGAGCTTAATGTAAAATCGTCGCGCCCCAACGCGAGTCGCATACTTTTTTTTAACGGCCATTACGTATATTATTATATTGTATCGTTCACCAATACCACTAATCTTAGTACCTATATAATGGTGCTAAACTTAATACTCCGGAAAGTCTTATACGCGTTGTAAACGTTTACGAGCGGTGTCATTAAAAACAAATAAAAACTTAATATTGCATTTCTCGATGACATGGCAACGTTTGCAGGTTGGGGTATTAAAAAACCATTTATATCTCATAAATATATAAACTATATATATACACAGTATCGTGACTTACAATTTTTGAAATTTATTCGGGATTGTTATATAGAAAATTATACGATAGACCTACTTTTAATTAAATTTTCAGGACTTCGGTACCGATATTTTCAATTTTATTAAATTATGAACGTGAAAAAGTTGGAAATGAAAAAAACGTTTTCAAAGCGCTTTATTTGTTTCAGAATTAATTAAATTTTTTTCTTAAAAATAATTCGTATCCGTCGAATATTTCTCATTATCATATAGTCGGAATAACGACGAAAAAACAATATTAAATTTTGCGAAAATCGAAAACCCTGTCGAATATAGAAATACTATCTGCGCAGGTTTTTTTACCGTAAAATAATAGTAGGAACACTGTAGGGCTTTACGAAAAACCGATTACAGGCAAAATAAAAATAAAAAATGATATCGATATATTAATTCGCTTCGTTTACAATTTAAATTACTTTATATATCTTCTTCTCTCTCTCCTTTTTCCTAGCTATTCGGGGTCAATCGGTATATATATATATATATATATATATATATTCGAACGAATACATTTTGTTTTTCCCCGAACAGTTTTAAAATGAACATAAAAATAATAAAATATTATATGTTTGCATCATTGTGAAACGAAAATAAATATCCGGGACTAGGTATTTGCAACGTGTACACAGCACACACACACACACACACGTGTATACGTGTATATGTGTACGAAGCACACGTTTCGAAGCCCCGAAAACCCGATAATGATTAAATTTTGAGAAACTGAAACCGTCGTCTTGTGAAAAACGTTTAGAGAACGGCAAAACGGCTGTGGCGAGATGACGCGGACTGAAGGAGAATGGTGGCGGTGGCGGCGGCGACCGTGATTTTGTCCTCTTAATGGGCTGCCGCAGTGGGAAACACGCGGGTGGTATCGGAGAACGAACAAGCACACGCGACCTCTGCATCCATCCGCCATCAGTCATTGAAACACATACATTCGTACACACAACACGTATATACGTATGGAATACATGTCAAAATATATATATATATAATATATGTGTGTGCGTGTGCTCATGGGTGTGAAGGGTGTTTTGTGTTCCTCTATATCGCGTCGTTTGTAGGCAATATTATGTAACGTTATACTCGGTCGAATTTATATATATATATATATATATATATATATTACGGTTCTGGGAGCACACGCTATATTGTAGTTATTTATGAAATGTTAGGAACACGCGATTAATTTAAGGACAGGCACTGACGATTTAAAACTTACGTTATACTTAACGCGTTAATTTTCGTTAAACATTTATCGAGTTTACCTTAAGTTCACTCTTTATACATTGATAACTAAGTCAAATCTACGTAACGTCAAATACTATTGTATAATATCGTCTCTTTTTTACAGTATCCAAATTCTATTAACACGACTATTAAATACTATATTATGTATATGACGTTAGGTTTTAACTCAATTTTCGCGAATTTCTTTGTTGTTAATTGGAAAATTCGAAATTTTAACTAACTTTACATTTTTTTCGTAATAACTTGACGAGTTCGAAAATGATTAGTTAGCTAGCCCTAAAAATACTTATCGAATATTTTACGTATTTATACGTAAACGAATAAAACTCACAGTAAAAATGCAGGAATCGGTAAGGATTTTCAGAATATAATAATGGATATAAATTGTATATTATATATATATATCTCATGTACAATAATGATATATGTCTATCAAATATTATTTGATTCGTCGAATGTTGACGTATATATGGTAAATAAAAAAATATATAATAGATTTATAATAATTTCGTACTCGGTGACATAATTCTCCTGAATATTTTACATACTATACATTCTAGTGACAAAAACTTTTTACGGTTTAAATAACGTCGATTGGTTAGATGGCATATTGTTGCAAGTGACATTGTTTTCAAAATTACGTTTTTTGCATGTTATAAGCCCCATAGTTACATTACATTTATTTTAGAAACGTAATTTACATACATCATTAGTTATTATTGACTTTTCTTGAACATTTTGTATATTGTCGCTTAAAATAATCGGCCTTCTAACCACCGACATATTTCTACAATGTTTCCTATATAATATTTATTTTAAACGAGTTTTAATTATAAACATTTTCTATAAAATAATAAATTATCTAAAATTTTTTTATAAAAGTGTATTTACAATTCTGTATTTTATACGAATATCTATATATGGTATATACATATTTTGATTTGCACTAAAATCACGTGTTATACATATATAACTAAATAACTACAAATGTATACTTATGTGTATGAGTAACTGTTTTGGCGGTGACCATGATATATCGTTTTACCTGGGCGTGTAATCATTTTGTATGAATGCCGTGGATGATGCTTTTTGAGTCCCGTGAAACGTGGATGGTCTATGGTGGTGGTAATGATGCTGGTAAGACATATGGTATCCGGTTGCTACGTCTGTGTTGGAATTCTTCTGATGTAATCTAAAAGTACAGAAATACATAATGTAAATAATAATTTTCAATTTTGTTAAAAATTTTAAAATAATTATCGTTCAAGTCACAAATAACCACAAATAAAGTCTTAACGTATGTGTTCGACATGCTTGCGATGTATTTGATAATTTAGAAAAGTATACGAATTGTACACACGATCGTCGGATGTAAGATTTATGCGGTTAAATTCATTGTCGTCTAATTATAATATACGCGACGTCTGCGTGGATGGGACACTTGCCACTTGTGATCTTTTGAAATTTTTGTGGCTTTTGATAGTAAAAATAAAAATGAGCTTAACAATAAAATGCTGTAAACGTATGTTTTCAAGCTTGCGTCCTTATAATTTTTTTAACGTTTAATTTATATTGTTTTCATACGAATTAAATATTTATAGTACGTATATATATACATGTAATATTATATAATCAATTCGTTTCGCAAAATAATATAAAAAAAACAATGTTTCGATTCTGCTTGTAATCATTTCAAGTTCTGAAAAATAGTATTCTAGTTTTTACTTCGATATATAGTATTAGTAAACATACGCTCGTATATATCATAAATATATTAACAATAATAATGGGCGTAATTATTTTGTTTGTCCGGTACATTTGACACGCGACGTATATTCATAGTTCACGTGCCGGTGTCCGACAGTGACATATATAACAAGATGTATATATATATTTAGACGATCGGCGGGCGCCACCGTCAAAGCAATATACTTCACCTCGCGACAGTAATTCTAACGCTAATTTCGACCCTTCGCCCACTCGTTCGTCAACTAGAAGAATCGTTCCTTTTACATACATACCAGCAATCGTGGTTAATCGTAAATAATTACAGCGCGTAAAACACATTCTGGATCGTTGCATCCGTCACACGCATCGCTAACCGTGGATAGGGAGACGAGTCTCCGTTTTCATATCGAATTGTGTTTAAACGCGTCTATTTCGTAATAGACGCGCAACAAGAGGGTGCGTTCGGTTCGTCGGGATATACGCCGAATAAGGTTGATTTAGAATGTTCGAATCCGCACGTGGATTCGAATGAAACGGAAAGCTTCATCGGCGGAATGTTTACCTGTCGTATCCGTGAAACGGCGAGTAGTTGTGGTGCACATAAGCGGACGACGCGAATATCGGTCCGTAATTACACACTTGGCTCAGGTAAGGCGTGACAGGCACTGTTGCCGCTGTACTACTTGGAGGCGCTTGATAGTGTTGACCGTGTCCTGTTGTAGCTTGTTGCATATGAGGCGGTGACGACGACGACGAGCTGTCGCTGTTGTAAACGTTTTCCGCACCTGTCGATAAAAACACGAAAAAAACGTTGTTAACTCGTAACATTTTTTTAACACCTTGAAAATGCGCTAAATACCGTGACATTGTCTCTCTGTTTACAGTGCTCGAATCAGTAAAATTATAGAAAAAGAGCTCTGTTAAATAGAAAACAGTAACGTTCTACAAATGTATTTCATTCGCCGTAATGTGGGGGCGGGGCTATGTTTACCCTTATCTAATCTTTAGATTATTATAAATCGTAAATAAATATATCGATTAAGTTTTTTAGAGTGACGGTGTGATTATCTATCGACTATCAGTTTTTCGTCAATTGGGATATTAAAAAAGTTTGTATTTTAATACGTTTCACAACCCGCAAATACTAGATGACGTTCACTTTTATTTTGAAACACGTATTTAAAACCGTGATTGTGGAAAATTCGTATATAGAAAACAATTTCGTAACTTTAAATGGATGAAAAATCGTACTACAGCGAGTAAAATACTTTACAACAGATTATACTTTAAATCGAATTGATTAGAATATTTTCAATATTTTCCCGCGCTTCGAGTTTATTTAAAAGATATCAAGCAAAATCGAGGGCAGTTTTTAATATGCGCAAAAACAAACAGAAATGTATATTCACGTAGATATTATCTTAAAATTCCGTAAATTTTTTTTTATCCATATATAGTTTTGTGTTTATGCTTATGGACTAGAGCGGTATTTTTAAAAAAATTATATTTATATATATGTCTTTATATTGTTTAGATTATGGTAATATTATTGTATATATTCTGTGCGTGAATTTCGAATATTTATATTGTTTTATCGATTTGATGTTTAATAATAACTATTAAGTGCGAGCACAATTAGCGTTTAGTATAGAAATCGAATGTGTGAACGGGTAAATGTTAATAGTTATATTACAGCTTGGATATTAATATAGATTAAGATCGTCGAAAACAATTTCTTGTAAAATATTTTAATGTTTACCACTTAATTATATATATCGTGAATGAAAAATGTATAGAAGTAGCACATTCCGTTGACATGTTTACTGTTTAGCGATTAAAAATCGGTACCCACGGTTGGAATATTGTTAACCACTTGAAACCGTATAAATCCCATGGGAAAAAATAGGTCAATATCTAAGTTTCGTGTAAATTCATCGAAAAAATGTTTACTATTATACAAGTTATTTCGACGCATACCTGTCTATGATATATATATATATATATATATATATATATATAACTGCGTAAGTATTTAAGGGTGCATTATGCTTTATTTAAAAGTCAATTTTATTTTTAGACTAACGACTTATAATTAGGTTGCGTCTAGATGTTTTATGGGTAGTTTTTTTTTCTAAACGTTAGTTGATCCAGTAGGATTTTTGTCCACGTGACCTCGAAGATTTGTGAGGCGGAATGATGCACATTTATCATTCTAAGAGGGACTAGTCGGTTAAACGAAAGTAAAATATAGATAAAACTGGTACTAATACTATGCGCGTATGCAAAGAACTGCGTTTAAATTATTATATTATTGAATCGTACTATTTAATTAATCGTATATTGGTATTTCGCACGCAGGCTTTTATTTTATATATTGTATTATTTATTATGATAGTAATAATGTGTCATATAATATTTATCAAATGTATACATATTTCAATATAATTTGTTTAAATAAACGGATTGTGTAATATGAACGGTTTTTTTTATATAGAAGTTCTGCTAATTAGACAAATAACTTTTTAAATCTTTTGACAGTCAGTTGGTTTAAAAACAAATTACTTTTAGACTTCATCCAAAGCGGTGTAGAATTAAGAAACGAGTTTGATAGGATTTTCATAGTTGTTTTTTTACAAATCGAAACGTAAAAATCTTTATTTTTAACCGGTATACATTTTATTGGCATAATTTTAGGCTGAAAAAATGAACAGAGGGATGTGGCGGGGACTGCTGTCGGAAACCGTACAAGACGTCACACATATTTTGACATAGACATCGCTTCTCGGTTTACAAAGATATATTTATTTATACACAGTATATATGATATTTCTTTTATTTTGTTATTTTGTTCGGATAAACGTTCGGGCGGCGGCGAAGTAATAAATTAACTGCCATATACCCGCAACTGCTGCAGTGACAACTGCTTTCAAATTTAAATTCATTTGTGGAGTATAATTTTATCTTGGCACCTGTTGTCTGGTAATAGTATTCGACAGGAAATAACGCGACTTAGAAAAATTAGCGAATCCTTATTATTTAAAAAGAACAAGTTGCGATACGCAATTTTCGCTAGAATTTCAATCGTAATTTTTATTTTTATATATAGTTGGGTGGTTTGATGTTTATGCGTTACATTTTGTAAAACTATTTGTTTTTGTAATTTTATTATTTTAAATTTAAATGGCACAATTTTACTATCGTGATCACTGTAAATTGATCAAACGTTTTGTTTATATTTGAAACAATCTTGGTATATGTTAACATGGGCACGAGATGGATTTTAATTGTCTTGTTTAGAAACGGACGAGAGATTGCTAATGCGACGGAACGTCAACGGTGGTGTGCCTATTTAACGTTTCCCGAAAATATTATGATAAATGACTACCATGGACAACTCTGATAATTAATGACAGTTTCGGGTGCAAGCTGCGTAATTTCGGGTACAACGAGTCAGAATCTGCTTATGTGTACGTATGAGTTTTTTGTCGTTTTACATTTTTTATGGTTGTAAGCGACGGACAAGATTTAAATAGCGACTGAGAGTAAAAAACTTAAAAAATTAAACGAACATGAAGGCGTTGAGGTTAAAACGATTAAAAAGAATACACTAATAGTAAGTTGGGCATACTCAAATAACTCGTATAAAAATATGTAAAATATTAATCGTTATATTTCAAATTAAAATATTAAGAACATTTTAAATTGTGTATGATCTTATTTTTATATTTTATTGAAACAATAATTTGTCATCCTTTTATTAACGGCAATCGAACAAATTTTGAGTAAATTTCGTATGTGTATTATTGACAGTAAAAATTGATCTTAGGCATTTTAATTGTTAAATAATGAATATTTTATGAACTATGATTTCTTCGTAATAAAATTACGTTATTGTATTATTTTAAGAACTAAATATAATTTGTTTATACGATGTGTTCTAGTTAATGAAAAATCGAAAAGAATCACTAAAAACGTATTGATATGCTTAAAGAAAATCATTCAAAAAAATAATATATCTACATATACATTATATAATCTAGTCTCATCCGTGTGAAATATAATTCTTTAAACATATACGTTGCGTTGCAGTTGTATGAAATTTAAGTTTCGGTGTCGTATTATTATGACGTTTAAAAATACATATGGGATCTATAAAATACGTCATTCGAAGTATAAAGATTATTTTAATTTTGTCGGTAGAACATTAATTAGTTCTGTATATAAATTCTGTGGCTTATAAAATAAACATAAAAAAATTTACCCAAACTTCCTGTTGACTCTTTATTTGGAAACTGAACGCAGTTATTGTTGTTATGGATTCCTGCAGTGACACTTTTTTTGCATTGCGATTTATTATTGGCGGCTTGTGGTTCACTGTCAATAGACATCGGGCCGCTGTAAAAGAAAAAAATAATTTTGACTTCCCTTTGGAAAAAAATACAATCAAACATATATACACACTTAACGGGCCACACGCACACACGTGTTTCACATATTTAAAGCAACGTGTCAAGAATAAAAAAAAAGAAAGAAATTTTCTTCCCAAAAATCATATAAACTCCGACATTTATTGCAATTTATGTGCCAATTTACACGAGCACACCTATAATGATTGCCAACAAGTTATAGCTACAGGGATTTTTTAATTGACTTGTGTTATATACACCTTTAAATATATATATATATATATATAATTCATCAGTGTATACGTAATAATATGTATATTTAAGATCGGTATAGCACACCGGTGTCAATTAGTAACGCTTGGGCTCATTCCAAAAGGGTGAAATGAGGAATGAAAAAAAATCTGTCATGATTTATAATCTGGTAGCTTCTATATTGCCTAATAAATACATCACGACGTATGTGTTTATTATGCAAAACTTTCATAATGGTTGGCTTAATTTAAATATCGAAATTAATATACAAACATAATACGATATTACCATTCTTCTGTTTCGCAGTCTCTGAAACCTTTTGCAAATGGATTACTGGCGATTTTTAATTGTGTAATCTACAACCAAATTTACAAAATAGTATATATTGTACTAAATAAAAAAACAACCATATTTTATACATTTTAAATAATTATAGTAAAGTAAATTATTAAAACGATATTCAATTGTATTGCGAAAGATAAATTTCGTTGTTTAATATAATGTTTATCGCGAAGTTATAGACAAATAAATACGATAAACTACTTTTGGTAAGTTTCAATGTTTTCCTGGTGAAATTAACTCTAATTAATTTCAAATTGAATATATGATGATATATAAGTAATTAGATACAAATTGTTTAATATTTATTATCCTTCAAAAAGATTTCAAGAAATATTTAATAATTTTTATTATATCAACCTCACCCTATGATTTTGGTAAGCAGTGACAGCTGTGAATTTAGTCTCTGGAAACATAAAGGTTTTAAAATTGTTTATGGAATGTGAAGGGCCTTCATCTCTTCCGGGAATGTAGAGTACGTGGAATCTGGGTTGGTATCGATGCATCGAATTAAGGATTATCTAAGCAAAAACAATTTTTGAATAGTTATAGGTAACAAAATAAAGGGTAAATTCGTACATCGTAAAACGTAAGTAATTCTTATAGTATATCGCACAGAAATTATTTTATGGGCGGTCAATTTTTTTTTAATATTTGTAATTCTTAATACTTACATGCCCATTATCATCCATCTGGTTGTTGGTCAACTTGAGTTTATCGAACGACACAACTTGTTTTAACCACTGTCCTCCAGACGCTGGTGAATCCGGATGAATATGTACTCTTGGGGGTGATATAGGATCCGATTTACCAGCGACTACCCAACTCGAACTACAACACAAAATATACTACGTATACCAATGTATAACATTTTATAGTGTGATTAAAATACGTTCGTTCTTTAATTCTCGACGTGTATACTATGTTATAAATACGTAAATATTTTTAAAAATTAATTCTAGATTTTGTAACTCAAATATTAGGAATAACTATATATTTACCTATGAAATGCGTATCTATATCTTTTATCATCTACCGGAACAAAATCCATCATAAGCATATATTCCGCTACGGGATCTAAACCATACAATCGAACTTGGAATGTAGGGAACATTCTTCTGTAACACGTTACGAGTAGTATAATTAAAAATTTTTATAATCGTATAGAATTGCATTTAAACGTAATATTTAACGTAATTATTAATTTAAAAATATAACGACGTATTTCGATAAATAAAAATCTACATAATCATTATAGCATAAAACTTAACAATATTATATAATTCATAAACACTTCTTTTACTTCATTTTAATCTCACAAAAACGCATATATTATTTACGAGTATTTATTATAGTTATTATAGTTTTAAATATTTTGTGTTTAAAATAAATAATTTTACCACTTTTTAATGTACGTATTAAACGTAAAAAAGTATTTGGTATTTATAGGTCATAAATTATTTTTTTATGATTCATATCATTATGTACAATAATTAATAAGTTTTATCCGAATATAAAAACAATAATAAAATGGTAAAACTTAAATACGGTCATTCATGTCTCCAAATTTCACATTTTGTACTAGATATTTGTGAAATGAAATATCTGTGCCAAAAATATACGATATATTAATATATTAGATTATGTAACGTAATTATATTATACGTTTATTCTGTAGTTTTAAGTATGACCATTATTAATTTTATAAGATAATGTATAATTTTATACGCGCTATTATACTTAGTAAAGATTTAATTTTTAAAAATGAAACAAATGTGTAATACTTGAAGTAAATAAAATATGATTATAAAAATTATTAATATACTTCGAAGTACTTAAGGTATAGATCTCACCTAGGTTTGTGCAAATGAAAAGTTTATACGAATGTAATTATTTATTTTAATATACATGTCATACCTGCCAGCTTTGGTAACGATCATTTCTGTACCAAGCTCGTTAAATTCTTCCCATAAGTGTTTCATTTCTAATGCAGCACCAACTCCAGCAAGCTTAGGATGTTCTTGACTGTTAGTCACGACATTCAGTCCTTTTCTATCTGTTGATAGATACGATTGATTAGAAGTCAATTTAATAGCTTGTATATTCGTACTCGACACGGTTTCTAAACATGCTACAGAAAAACAAATACAATTTTCGATTACATAAAACAGTATGTTTTCAAATAATTTTTTTTCGTTTAGAATTTTATTTTTAAAGAAATCAATAATTACCGGTGAATTTAAATATAAACAATAAGATTATTCGTAAATTATAAAATTAAATATTATAAATGATTACTAATATAAAAGCCGGAATAGAAATTACAATTAAAATTGTATCTAAATCAATTATAATAAAACGTTTTTTTTCAGAATATATCTAGTATTATATGAACTGTTAAGATATGGAAATTTAAAACTTCAACGATGTTTTTTCCCGAATAAAACATAAAATAAGTCAAAATATACATAATATAATTTTCATATACAGTTTTCAAATTATTAATATATACACTATTTCCAAGCTTTATATTTTGGCAGCAATTTGCTTACGCCTTATAATTCTAAAATGAAGTTTATTATATTTCAAAATTTATTACTATAAACATATTATTTGGTTAAATGTGAATAAATCTTAAATAAAATTAAAATACATTTTTAAAAAAAAATGTATAATTTTTTTATTTCAATCAAAAATAATTAAACCATACGTAAGAATAATAGTAAATTATGATATAAATATACGTAGTATAACTAATAATATTTTTTAACTAATATGTACTAAGATATTTATGTATTCTAACGTAAATAATTTAGGTATATACTAATCATTAACTATTTTGGATCGTCGTTGATTTTATAATATTTTAAAATTGATAAAATGTATAAATAATTAATATAAAATATACACGAATAAATATTACAACGCTAAATAATATATACGTTTCGTTCGTTTATCTAACTAAAAAAACAATGAAAAATTTGGTTACGAGAATTAATTATAGAATTAATACAAAATAAATTTAAAATATTTCGGTTAGAAAAATGAATAATTATTGTCAGTGTATTGTATACTAATATCAGATCTATATTATAATGTAGGATAGGTTATATAATAGGTATCTTAATTTTCGTAGAAAAAATATTTCGTAAACAATCAAAATATACAGACATTAAACATTATATAATATAATATGTAGATATATCGCGCATATTTTAGTTAGATACATCTATTGAACTTGAATCTAAAAACCTGATTGGCAAAATATCAATTCTAAATTGAAGCTGCTATATTAGTTAACAAATTGGCACACTTGCATTTTAAAGAGATTTTAAATTACCTATTGAACTAGATTATATTAGTAATACAATGTATTTTAATAAAATAATGGAACAAAATTTTACACTTTTAATTTTAAAGAACCGAAAAGTTATACATTACAAGTCCCGCAATAATAATAACGTATTTTATTTGTAAGAGTAAAAATACTAGAAAAGTTTTTTACGTGAATTGGTTAAGCGAAAATTGAACAGACGGAATATTTGAATATTATTAGTTAACGTGAAATAACAGCTTCAGAGAAAATCGTGAATATTTACGAAAAAACTGAAAATAGCTGTGAACTGTACTTGTCTTCGAAACGCACAAGTAAACATTACATTTCTAAACAAGTAATTTATTTTGAGTGTACATATTAATTACAAAAATTTTAATTAAATGAACGTCGAATAGATACGTACGTATGATTTTATAATCGATATATAACGTAAATTTATAATGCGTATTAAATTCCGAAAGATGTCATTAAGTAAACTTAACGTGTACAATTAAAAAAGAAATTATAAATACCCGAATAGAACTAAATTATGTTATTTGTAAAACGAACGTTAGTGCGGATATTATAATTGGCGAAGCTCTAGGATTTAACCATAAAATTTTAATTGCGTTACTATTAAACCAAATATACAACTTTGCGTTTATCGAACGACGGGATTTTAAAGTAAAGTAAATCGCACGGTATACTAGGTTGGCTAGGAGGAAATTAATAGTACGTACGCGAACCAACCCGCTAATACTCGCGAGGAAAAACGAGCGCGCGGTATAGCGTAATGTACCTGCCTAGGAATAAATTCGTAAAAAAATTTGGCACAAAAAAAAAACCACAAGTTTGGCGCCTACCTTCGATATTCTTCATCGGCGTATTGGACGGTGGCGATACCCAATTGTTGTCGTCGTACAGGTGTTCGACGTTATTCCCTCCACAAACACCGCCTCCACCACTACCACCACCACCATCACCATTGCCGTACGTATTGTAAAACGGATGCATGATGGGTGATGATCACCCTTCAAAACTCTATTATTTCGTCAACACTGCGATGTCCCGTTTTCGCTCGAGTACGATTTAAAATTATTATTTAGGCCGCGAATTAAAAAAAAAAATATATATATATATATTAAAAAGTAGCGATATTTATTACTATATATATAATATTACGTATAAAATTTAAATGTTCGCGAGGGAAAACACTCGCGGCACGTATAAAAACGTTCGCGACTGATTTACGCGACGATATATTGTTGTGCGTCGGCCGTCCGGGAAATACGGACGATGATTTTTTTATTGCCCGGGACGAGAAAAAAAAATCAAACGGCTAACTTGGAAAGCAAAACAAACGAATATTCCGTCTTCTGTCAACACACCGCGGGGTATTCGACCGGGACGGATTTTCGGAGGTGGCGAAAAAACAACACCGAAACTCGCGGACCTTTCACCAGTACTGGTCTATTTCTCTGTCATCCCGTTTTCTCCCGTCACCGAAAATCGTTTTATTTTTAACGTCGCCGCGACGCTATTTTTTTCATCGTCCGCTCGGTGCACAGCTCGCCCGGGGCGGTGGTAAAGGGATCAGTCGACGTACCGGATTGGCCGAGTGGGCTGAGCGTGCACACAATTCCCCTTCCGCGCGGTTGGCTCGATCCGGCCCCTCGTTTCCCCCCTTTTAACACGCCGTCGTTTATTTAACGCACGGATATTATGTAAAATAAGTTTTCCCACCGTAAAAATGATTATAGATATACATAGGTACGCCTATACTTTTATTTATTTCTCACTACGTTGTAATATATACTAAATATAGTATACGTTAGTCTTTTTGATGTTATATTAAACAGTAAGTAATCGTTTTATATAACGCACATTCCAATTATAAAGTGCGGTTTCAGGACAGAATATATTATGGGAATTATATATTTCAAATACCCGTCGTCTCATTTCCCGTTTGCATCGGCGCAAGGCGTTGTATTCTATGTACCCTATATATAATTATTTACGTATCAACGCAACGATAAACCGTTGTATAAAGTGTTCAAGCACACATTTAAAAATTATAAAATAGGAGAGATGTTGTCAAAAAGTGTTTTTAATATGCGTATTGGAAATTTGGTTTTGACAAAATTTCAATTAACTGTTAAAAACGGGTTGGCGTTAAATTTTACGTTTTCGATAGCGCTTTAATAAAATGCTCGAGAAATTAAAAAATACTCTAAATTACAATTTTCAATTGACAATATACACGAAACTATTTTAGTACTTATATAGTTCCACAAAATATCTAATAAAACTTATTCTTATTATGTAAAACAAATAGTTCTCTCGTTCCGCTTAGAATCCAAAATTTCAATATATTTTTTATATAATTTTCTATAACTTCGTAATTCTCCAAGAGACTTAACTCACCATCTACACCACCCTTCAACTTTCCCTATACTGTATTATTTCTCTCAAATTTTTCTTCCTCTTCAATCATCTACACATATCGTCATTAATTTTACTCCGTTAAATTATCGTTTCCTTGATTTTCCTCTCGGTTTCCTTTCTATTGGTTGATA
Source organism: Geopemphigus sp. TES_GeoC_2020 (assembly GCA_025469175.1). NCBI lineage: Eukaryota > Metazoa > Arthropoda > Insecta > Hemiptera > Aphididae > Geopemphigus > Geopemphigus sp. TES_GeoC_2020. The sequence goes on along the minus strand of JAIPRN010000436.1, from coordinate 67,793 downwards.
TTTTATAACAGACTTCGTGACAATTTCTTCATTTTATCGTATAACGTGACTGAACCGTTAGATTTTCTGCCTCTTTATATACATTTGGAATTGGCGGAGTAATTTCTCAAATTTTAGCTTCTGTTCTACTATGCCAGTAATCTGATTATCACGTATTACTTCGCGGATTATTCTCGATATTTTATTTTCGAATTACAGTAACTTCTCTATTTGTTCTGTCATCGCCGTACATTATAATATATTAATATATTAGCACGCATATCCCAATGGTTAAAACTCACTTTTACAAAGAATAAATTTATTTTCATGTTTTAAGAAGATCAACTAAAATGTTATAAAACGTTGACATTTTAATTTCAAAATTTCGAGAATAATAATTATACGGCAGAAATACTCGTAATATAAATGCTTTTAACTATTTTCAAGTTAAAAATATACAGTAATTTTTTACTTAACCTACATTTAAATTCTACTTGTCCCATTTATATACATAAATCGTATTTTAAAAATATAAATACTGCAAATAATTTTAGCAAATTGCAAGTAGCCTCTCACATGATGTTTGGTAACATTTGGCACAAGGTTCAATTATGAAACAACATATATACATTAAAATAATATATAATATAACATTATATAAATAAACGATTATTTTCAGAATACGTAAGTAGTTTTCTCTGAAATATTTGAAAAATAACGTTACTTTAGCATTTCATATATGTATGTAATATATTTATGATATAGGGCACGTGCATCCATAAAAAGTATGAATACTTCAATAAGCTTAATAATAATTATTTACACCAATAATATATATTATACCGAAATTCGTGAAAATTCGATAAGGTTAAACAATTTTAAAATATACATTTTATAACTTTTATACCCGTAATATTTAAAAAAATAAAGGGCGTTTAATTTTAATCGTTTTATTTGAAGAAAAAACGCTATACTTCATTGTCTCCTGTTAATTTTAAATACATCGTTTATACGAGTAAGAATAATATATTCTATTTTAAAATTATCGAAATACTAAAAAAAAACTCGGGTCTGCTGTTCGGGTTATGTGCACGAGACCACGAAGTTTTTTTTTAATATTTATTTTCCGCACCTAATTTTTATTACACTGTTGAAATGTCTACGATGGCTTCCACATCGAACAGGCGCGCTTGTATTATAAACTTCACATATTTCCCTTTCAGCTCTCTATATATTTCCTCTCACTCTATCTTTACATTTTTACTAGCAGTACAGGAAATAGGGCCAATGTAAGTTGTCATCACCTCACTCTCGTGGTGGTGTATACATGCAAGAATTAATAACTCGGAATGAACGTACACAATATAGTGGCAGACGGAGCAGTAAGTTCTCTTTATATATATACGATTCATAAACGCGTATATAAAATAACAATAACGAATTGTCGACGTTATTCGTAAGAGTGGTATTGAAAGAATAGTCCAAGTGCACATAAACGATATATTTTTAAGTATTCTACTTTATTATATTTTATTCTATTTTTATTTTAATTATTATTATATACGAAATAGAAATAAAAAAAATATATATATATCGTTATTCTATCTTGAAAACTATTCTAAAACGATAAAGTCTGTGTCGAAATTGAAAACAATTATTTAAACAATTTTTATAGGATAAGTATAGTTTAGTTTGATAAATGATTGATAAACGCAAACATATATAATTAAACGTCGATAATTGTTTAGAATGTTGCAAGTTCTTAAACAGATAATTATAGTCAATGTCAAATTTATGTGTAACTACTAATTGTATATTTTATTACAGTACAAATGTCTAGCTAATCGGACAAAAAATTTCGATAATTCGTAAATAATACTTATTTAACTTTGTGGCTACTTATGTAGAATTAAAGGTAAGCATATTGTCGGACGAGTGTTATATGTAAATTCGTGAAAAATGCTAGTTATATACAGCAAAATTATAAAACAAAAATTTTAACTTCGTACGAATCGTTTGCCAATACACTGCAGTATCATTATAGCGTTGATTTACCACTTTCAACCATTACTGTGATCGAAGTGAAAATAATTATATTTATACCGAGAAATCAAAACATTTCTATATCGATATATTATATTATCGATAAGGAACCCAAAAAGTTCGTAATTTATAAATCCGTTTCAAATACGGTCGTATATTAATAATCAAAAACATTAAATATTCTTAACTAATTGAAATTCGATAAATGATTTTTGAACTGTTTTCGAATAATATATCGTAGGAAGTATATATATATATATATATAAAACTAATAAGACTAACATTTCTATATCCATGTTTTGAGCAACTATTTGATCGATTTTAACGGCTTTATTATTTAAAAAGTAAACGATTCAAACGCAATTTTGTTATTATGATATAGTTTTGAAAGCGCAAACGTTTCGCAAGTACGTAATGAACTCATTTTATAATTTTTAGAGTCTTCTTGAAACCTAAACTGATATCGTTAGCTTGTAACTATATAGGTAAGTACGTGACGGTGAATTTTATCATACATAAAGGATATTATAAGGACTTTGGAACCTAATAGACGACCAGTGAGAATAATTGTTTTTGTTTTTATTGTATGTAATATTGAAACCACCAAAATCGCTTTCGACTGTAAAGGAAAGTGAAAATATTCGTTCGATATATATTTGGTGCGTTGATTAAAACGCGAACGTATATATATATATATATATATATATATATATATATATATAAAGATTTATGTTTTCTAGGAATATGTATAAGATTTTAAACAATCCCATATGGCCAGCGGACCGTTATATTTCCACTTCATTGGTCAATAAAACGTTTTATAAACAAGATTATGAATTTGAAACGGTATATATTATTACATCATTTGTACTCGCGTTTGTGTAAACAGACTAAACATAGCGTATGGATTTTAAAATCGATATACTCGGTTGTTACAGTAACCACACACCACATGGTAATTCGAATTAATGATTATTGCGTGACGGCTTCGAAGCATCACGGGAAGTTGTGTACGAAAAACCCCCATTGGTATAGTCCTTCGTAAATTGCATCGTTTTCGCATTCGGCAGCAAATCCTACCACGAAATCGCCGACATCATTGCGTTGAAAACGTCGAAAATTGCGGCGTCTAATCGTGTTACGATTTTCTAAAACGACTAATATATAATACGATAGACCGCCGTATATTAAGTCGTCAGGTGGTAAAATTTGGATTCGATTAAATTTTAAAAAACGAATAGATCGAGAACTATCGAAATGTTCAAAGTGTTACGAAAACTGTGCTGGGAAAATCAAAAAACACGTCAAATACAATATTGGTTAATTGCTATCGGAGAGTATTCGAAAGTGTTCGCGTAGACGAAATAAAAAAAAAAACCCCGAATTCGTCGTAAAAACAATACGTTCTTCGTTTCGCTTTAAAACGCCGTTTATTTCGACATTTCTCAAAGGTTCGCGTTACCGCGATGATTTTTAAAATTTATAGCACGTCGTCGTAACACATTCACAGCCCCAAGTCGTTATTATCGTGTGTATCGATATACAACCGTTTTTCGTTGTACAGGAAACGGACGCCCGGGATTTATGTATACCGTATACATATTTTTATGTATAAACATTTTCTGTTTAGCTCACGCGCGTAGAATATCGTGAATAAAACTGTCGGTCGGATGGTAGGTAGACCGAAAATATAAATATACTAGCGGGACGGCGGGTCTGAACCGTTGTCGTCGTCGTCATCGCCGGGCCGATGATAAACGCGAAGAGTAAACATTGCGCGACTCGATTTGTTGACACGGCGGCGGGCTGCGAGGGCCGTACGTACGTACGTAGTAGTAATAATAAAAAATAATGGCGATAATAATAAAAATAACACCGATCGAGAAACCTCACAATACGCATTATCACGTGTGAAACGAAATATTATTGCCCGGCCGACGACAGATCCAAAATCGCGGGCGACACGACCACCGCTTGGCACTCGAAGGCGCAAAGGAAACGAAACATGTACGATTTCCCTACGAAAATTTATATTAATAGAACCCCCGGATACGATTATTATATATATACGCGCGTGGCGTGTACGTATATAAGTATATTTACACGTACGTTTTCCTGGACAAAATTACGGGACTCCCGACTAAGCCGTCGTTGGTCGCGTTGACGGAATCTTAGACTCTGGAAAAATTAAAATTGAATCGTGTGGGAAATACATTTCACGTCGTTGTTACGACAGTTGTGTTTGATCGTGGACCATCATTTCGTTGTAGGTAGTCCGACAAACGTAAACGTGAATTCTTTTTCGCTTTCCGCGCTACGTCGCTTTATTCGTGAATATTTCGTAAGTATATCACGCATACGCCATAGGTAAATTTATTACGACAATATTATGGAAAAAAAACCAACAATTGGAAACGGAATTATTACTATGGTCGACCCACCGACATCATTTTTATAAGTAAGCTTTTGGACCAGTTCCGGTTTGGAGGCTGGGTGGTCTGTAAGTGTTTTAGATGACGATAGGGTTTGTGACGATTTTCGAACGATAAATTGCGACGGTTTCGTTTATTGTTTTTATATTTAGATTAAAACGACAAATGTTGCTGAGATACAATTTCCGTGATAAATGTTTGTGTTGGTATTTTTTTCGTTGTTAAATATTTAACAACGGATTGTCTCTAACACAGATCGTGAAAATTCCAATAAAGTCGACGAAAAAAATTGAAAACTTGGTCGAAATGAAGCCCCAAGGTTGAGTAATTGTAATCAACTGTACAAAAGTCGAGAATGGTCGTTTATAATTAGGGTTAAATTGAAATATTCTTCATTGTTAGACATTTTAAACGTTTCAATGAGATGATGCTCGCAATAACATTCATTCGAAACAAAATCAAATCTGTAGTCGATATATAAATATATTATATTATCGGGATAATTTAGGATATTATGCGGACTAGTTTTGGGAAATGCGAATTAAAACATATAATAATAAATGTTACTTTAAACATCACCTAGGCATTCCACAGAATACCAAATTAGTTTTAGGTAAAATAAGACATATTTTTATGATATTATAAATATATATATAATATAATTATATAATTTATTTATTTTATTACAATTTTATGATAATGTAAATATTTTACCATGCTACCGAATATATTTATAGCAAAATATCATAAGTCATCATAGACCTGTTACTCAACTTTCTTGTATCACTAGTATATTCCTCATGAAAAATTACACCATTATTGTGATGTAATCAAGCTGGTCAGTTCAAACGAAATAGTCAACAAAATAATTATGTTGGTGTAACACTTAAAAATGTTTTGCTAAAAAATGGAATCACTTAAAAAAACTCCCAATCTGAATTAATGACCATTCATATGGAGATACTATATCATATCAAAATAAAAAATAATGAAATTGTAACGCGATAAATAAAATAATTATTAACTGCAATATTATAATTAATAACATACAACACCTTCAAAGACATATCTAATTTTATCTATCTGTAAACAAGTTATATCAATTTAGTAAAATGTATGAAACTCTACATCATTAATAAATTCAAAAAATATGTTATATATAACATATATATATATATATATATATATATATATATATATAAGTGTACTGTATACTCAAATTTAAAAAGTGGTAGGCTTACCTTAATAATCAAAAAGTTAAAATAATTATTTCGAAAGATTAAGTCGTTGATAGTATTTATTTTTACAAAATCAACTACTGTACTTTAGGTATTATAAATAATGCTTAGGTAAAATACAAAATACAAGATTATATTATCCATATTGTATCCGTATAACAATTATGTAATAAAAAATATATTTTAAGTTTTGTTACGGAACATGTATGAATATGTAGTGTACTCTGTAGAAATGACGTTTAAACATATGTATTATATCATATTTATTGTGAAACTTAAATTATACATTTTAAGATAGAACTATAACTCGATAATTACGCATTTAACTACTACTAATTGCTTTTGCCTGACGAAGTTCAAAATGTGTGGGACGTATTGGTAATGTTTTTTGTGACCATTCATTCAGAGACAAATTTTTTATAGTGCTCGCGCACAATTGATCTAATTGCAGATTGAACGGAAGTAAAATATTGTCTGAAGTACCAAATAATTGTCGCAAACCATCTCTTGCTGCCATCTCATGTGCAATGTCTACAGTTTCACCAAAACCTATTTTTAAGAATGCGTATAATAAATAATAATATTCTAAAAGTAAACCTATTTTGATAATATTTAATACAAATTAAAAACTCACCAAGTCCAATCATTTCTTTATTGAGCGGTGTGTATAATCCTACTCTAAAACACGCTAATATTGTATTCTTGCCCGAACATCCAATAAGTCTAGGTTCAGGGGATTGAATACCATCTCTAGCTAAGATATCAGATAAAAGTTTAATGGGTTCTTTAGGTTCCCAAAATGTGTGTAAATCCTTATCAACTATTTGTGTTATAATAAAGTCACGGACAAATATTGCGGCTCGTTCATTGCCAGAACTTTCGACTAATGCGGCTATTATTGATTTCAGTACATTGGCCAAGGTCAGTTTTTCTACAGGAAAATCCTAAATACAAAAATATTCAAGTCAATTAAATAAAATATAAATTAAACTAGAATATTAAAATATACTAACGGCACAAAGAATTATTTCAGATGTACCAATATGGAAAGAAACATGAGACAGTACTTCAACACTTGTTAAATACTTGTGTATTTCTCTAACAACAAAAGAAAAAGTATAGCAAAATATTAACCAAATACTCTTTGGAATATGAATATAATACTTACATAATTCCTTCTTCGGGTAATTTAGGTAATACAGTACGTAAATAACGTTTTACTATATCATCAATAAAATCTGAACCCTTGGTAACTAATTCTCTGTTATCGGATAAATTTAAAATAGGTTCTTCTATACCAACATTCTTTCGTTTTTCTTCTTCATAAATTATATATGATCGTTCAGTTAACGCTTGCTGGAGTAAATCGTTATTAAATTCTTCGCCTAAACGTTTACCAAATGCATAGATTTCAGTATTGTAATTCCTAAATATAAAAATAAGGATAATTGGTATTTAGTTATTGACAAAACAAGAAAACATTTTTTGTTTACCATTCAAGAAATGTTTTACGGTGAGTTGGTTTTTCTGGACCCAAGCTATCTTTTCTGCGTTTTAATTCTCTCAATGTTGGAGCCAACCACCTATGAAATGATTGTTCACGTCCTACATAAACAAAAATTATATATTTGTTACAATTAAAACAATCCTTTTTACTAAATATCATTATACACAAAATATACATATTTGGTATATATATATATATATATATATATCCATCAGACTGGACAAATAAGATACAATTTAGGGTATATGTAATTGACGAATATATATTAAATAAATAAATAAATTTTGATAATAAATTGTTGTTATACGAATTATTTTCCAAATCTCCACTTACTTTGGGTGGTATTTAATACTTTTAAAACACGATTAACCGTTCGTAAGCACATCATATTTAAACGATAATAAAGTGACTAAATTTATTATAAAATTTTCAGAGTATTTAACACAATTTTAATGATTTAACTAAAAAAAAGCACGTAAATTATACACTGGCATCATGCGTTTCAAATTTACAAAAATGTTATAGAAAAATGATAAAAGAGTAATCGCTATCAATTGTCACAAAATTATCACAAATGTAAATAATTTCTTTAAGCTCTTCTGATAAAGTACCATGGTAAGGAAATTTTGTATTCGCAGTATCTATGATAGTACGGCACGAAAAGATTATAGCTTCAAATGTTTAATTCTCATATTTTAAATCTGAAATTTTTATTTTCTATAAGTGTAATTAAATTCTAACGTACACTTTTGTGGCTAAATGTGTTTATAATTTATTTATTATTAATTTTAATTACGAAATATAAATAACGTCGCAATTTTAAACATTTTGTTTTTTAATTTTTAATATGTTTTTTTAGTAATTTAAAGATCTTAATTATTGGTAACTGTTTCTTTTGTTTAAATTAAATTTTTGATTGTTAAATTCTACCTTAGATATGGCGTATTATCTTTTTGTTTGGTTTATTACTGTTGTTTATAAGATATATTTAATAATTAAATTTGTTTGAATATTTTGCTAGTCATAATTACAGTAATAAAGTAAAATGGCTGGAATACAAAAATGCAATACAAAACATTCTAAGTATTTGAATCTTACTGATTACGAACGTCTTGAAAATCATGTCGAGTCTGAAGGCGATTTGTTAATAAAAAATTTGGCTTCAAAACAAACTGATACACATCTAACCTTAGAAAAGTAATATTTGTTTTTTATTATAATATTTATGAGTACTACTTACATATGGATTAACTAATGAAGATAGAGTAAGAATAGTGGCTGATACCATATAGCTGAGAGTGGAAGGATAAGGAAGAAGAAAATAAGGACTTCTTCCTATTTATCCTTTTTTATCTATATTACATTGATTAATAGATTGTTTTATTAAAAACGTTTTATGAAACGTTTCCCTTAATCATAATTACTATATATTAAAAAACTTTATAAATGTTCATTATTGTTTAAAAAAAACTTGCAAATATTGATGCTAATAGCATAGAATTCTAATACATAAGTAGTTGGTATAAGAAATAATTTTTAATGTGACGAAACTAAAATTATAATTTATATTTTTATGATTTTCTTTAATTATACTTATTTTTATTTTTAGGCATTTAAATCAAGAGCGTTCGTTTGTTACAAGTCATGAATATATTCCCATTACTGAGTTAACGAAAGGAGAAATTACACTGCCAGAATTTTGTGTTAAAGCCAATGAAGCATTATCAAATGAAAAAAGTTCTAATACTCATCAGGAACCTTCTTTAAAAGTTTCAGAGTAATAATTAATTAATAATAACCCATTAAAACACTATTTAACATATTTTAACTTGTTTTTAGTTGTTTGAGTCGACACCAAAAAGAATTAGCACTATGCGTCAAACCTAATAGTATTGAAACAAAACTCTTAGCATTTGCTTTGTCATGTAAATCTAATGAAAAAATTAAACCAGATTTACGTCCTATTGATCATCCAATTAACAATCTTTCTCAAATACACGACGAAACATTTTGTCATCTTAACGCTTCGCCACTAAAAACATCAAAAATGATAAGAAGAAAACGAAGACAATTACTTCAGTCACTTACAAAACCAATAGAGGTGATTTTAACTAATAAGCATAAATTGCACTTCTTAATACTTTACCCGTTTTCAATTTTATATCATTTATACCCACATTTTATTTAAATAAAATGTTGAAATACAATTACGTCAATTTTGGTTATTTGGTAACATCTTTCCTTTATTCTCAAAAGTAATGAATCCCTAATTAATAAAATAAAATAAAAGAATAAACGTATTTATCTATTTATATTTTTGTTTTATCACTAATGTATATTAAGTTTAATCATGCTTGATCATATTTGCATTTATTTTATTTTTGACAAAAAATAAACTAATTAAGATTTTTGTAAACCTTTTGGGTTTACACTTCTCTAAATATCCAATACATTTGATCGTTATACATTATAAATAAAAATGTTTTAGATCTAATACATTGTTTGAGTGGCTTAATTAGTAGCTCTTTTGTTAAGTTTTGGACCTTTTTTGATATTAAATTTTTAATTTAGATATCTGAAAAACCAATCAAGAATTATACTAGACCAAATTCTTTATGGGATGTAAAAGAAAACAAAATACTGCATTCTGGTCTAAAAGTATATACATGTGAAATCTCAAACCGTACAGAACAGTGTATCGGTATAATAAACTTAAAAAATGAAGAACAAATGTCATCAAATTTGTCAAGTTCTATTGATGGTCAACGTTTTGTTGCTAGTGGCACACAAATTCCAATAAATAATTATAAAAAAATTAATAAAGATGAATTGACAACTTTGCCTTATTTCCAAAACTATCAAAAGGGAATTCCATCTAAAGTTAGTAATAACATATTTCAACATATAAAATGAATATTAGTATACTTAAGAAAAATGTTTAATTTGTTTATTTAGATACTATATGTGAAAAATATTGCTAAAACTGTTTGTGAAAAACATTTAATAGGTGTATTTGGAAAATACAAAGAATTACAAAATACAGATATAGTTTATAGGTACATGAAACAAGGAAAAATGAAGGGTCAAGCTTTTATTGAATTTGAAAGTAAGTAATGGAGTTTAAAAATTAAATTGTCATTACGATTCTTAATTTAATATTGATCATAAACAAACATTTATTTAAAACTATAATACTATGTATAAAATAATTACTTTTATTTTATTAAATACATGTAATATTTTATTTAAAAAAAATATATTTATTGATAAATATATTATAGATTATAACTTTAATTTAATGTAAAATGTTTAGAAATTGAAATAGCAGAAAAAGCATTAGATGAAAACTTTGGAATTATACTTGAAGGAAAGCCATTAGTCATTCAATTTGGGAAGAAATAATTGTCAACGATTTAATAAAACAAATTAAAATTGTATGAAGAACTTTGCAATTCATTTGAAATGTTTAAGACGAGTGAAAATTATAAATTGTAACTATATTTCAAATTTGTAATTATGTAATTTTTTTTTAACTAATTATGTATATAAAAATAAATATTACATAGTTTACTTTAATCATGATTTTGATATAATACACATTAGTATATTTGAGTATTAAAATGATTTTTAACCAATAATAAGTCAACACAGAAATACATTAATATAAATATTTGTTATTTCTTGGTTTGGATTGTTAGACATTTGTCTTATTTTTAATTTGAAAAATGTTTTTATGTAGAATTTGATTTATAAAATTGTTTCACAACAATTTAAAATGTTATCTAATCATACGTTTAACAATTTTTAAATTATTTCATTATGTGTAGAAATACTTAAGATTTTTCAAAAAAAAAAATTTTTTACATAGGTATTTGATACATAGGTATAATGTAACATGTTAAGAATAAGTCATAAAATGTTCAATAATAAATGTTAATGTATTATTCGTTCAGTACTTATATTATTTAATAATATTACTATACATAAATAATAATAATAAATAATAAATAATAATAAACAAAATAAGTTATTTAAAACATCTAAAAAATATTATTTTATTCCATAATGAATAAAATCTATTACAATTTTTGTAAAAATATTGAATAGATTGTGTGTTATCATGCTTTCTGAACTTCTGCCTTTTCTGTGATAATTTGGTGTAATTTCAAACTTTTGAATACATCTCCTAAATTAAAACAAATGTATAATGGAAAAATTTAATTAAGGATATTACTCTAAATAGTAATTTGGAATTATTTTATAAAACCAGTTCAAACAATATATTGCACAAAATAGAAAGTGTCGACGCTGAATTATAAAATTAATTTTATAAATTATAATTTACTTGTGTTGATGAGCTACATAAATTTCAGTAATGAAATGTAGTTACAAGTACTGTCCTGGTCAAATTTTTAATATACTTATTTACATTTTAAAAAACTAAAGTTTTTTTGAATTTTTAAAAACAAACTCATGTTTAACAATAATTTTATAGAAAGTATTTTTTTCATTTTTTGAAATAAAATTAATAAAATTGGATTTAAAATAATATAAACAACGATAATTAACAATTAACAACGAACAATGTTTTATAAAATGAGAATTTCTTTAAAAAAATTTATTTTGCCGTATACAAGAGAATATACCAAATATATACTATCTATGATTATGGTATAAAAATAAAAACATAATTATTGCTAACGCGCTTCATCTATGCTTAACTACTTTAAATACTAAATAAGATGTTTATATCTAAATTATTACGAAAAAAATTATATATCAAAAATATATGTTATTTTGACGAATACCTTTTATGATAGTTTATTGTAATTGGCTTTCAATTAAAATTCTATACTACCCAGCTATAATATACGATATAACATAAAGAAAAATGTATTACCTGTAAATTTTGTTATTATTGTTTGATATTAAGTTACAACAATTTAAACTTTAAATTTGTGTATGAAAAATTTAAAAAAGAAACCAAATTTTTATATATTGTCTTACCCAAAAATACATTCTTCTTTAAAGCACATTACTTTAACTACATTGAAAAATATGACACCCAATGTGTGAGCAGTTGATGTATTGACTTTATTCAAACATTTCTGAAACTTTTTATCGCATTCGCAATGAGATCTAAAATGTGAAACGATTAGTTTTTTTTTATTTTTCGATTAAAAATATATTTTACATTTATAATAACAATTACATATTGGGTCAAGCATTTTAAATGAAATTACCTAGTGTACGGAGAAGTATTACAGAGATTAAAATAACATTGACCTGTCTTCAAAGTTCTCGTACAATGATCGTGTTCTCGACAGCAGATATCTTCTTCTCGATAAGCCCCAAGGTCTGAATAATTTTTCGCTATATTACCTGGTCCACACCATTTTGTGCCTATAATAAATTATACATTATACGTATTTGCAACGTAAAAGCTGTTTGTTTCATTTCTACCTGGATATATAAATTCCATATTTTGACTTGAGCTTCGTTGTGCGCCACGGCAAATTTTATAAAAAAACTCTACCGATTCGACGTATATCAACTCGTAAACAAATGACGGATTTGCTTTCAACAACACTTGTATATCATTCCTACGTTTAATTAAAGATTTCTTAATACAGTCGTCAATTATTTAACCGTTATGTGATATTTATTGTATCTATTTGTGCATACAGAATTTGTTGAAAATCTTCCGCGTTCTACATTATACGAGCATATCAAATAAAATGATTGTAGTATATTGATGTGCATATTATTGAAAATGTATGGCGTGTCCGAAAATCAATATGTTATTTTTTTTAAATACCGATAGCCAAGTTAACAATCAAAAATATCTCATAATAACTATAAAGAGAACGTTCGATGTTTTTTTAAAAATATTAAATCGTACGTAGAATTTTTTCTTATAATTTCTAATGTACTACGATTTCGATATTGAATCGATACACAAACGTATATAAAAAGAAACCGAATATTTTAACTCATTTTTCTAGTTGCAATACCTTTCTTACATTTTGTGTATTTTGCCTTGGATAACCTTTGTATAACGATTATTTTCGCGTAGTAAGTATTTCGGATAAAATATTACGCTTCGAACGTACGTATATAATACATTAGCTATATGCTTAAAAGTAGAATAGACAACGCACATCTCGTGATATAAACGACACGATTTATTGAAGTCAACAAATATTTCTAATTCGTAATTTATCCCGTGTCCCAAAACGTTTCAAGGTAGTCGTTTGTCAAATTAGTTTTCTGGAAACGTTACTAGGTACCAATTGTGTATCTTTAGTGTATACATTTTGTCAAATCTTTTGTTTCTTTTTTGGTTTGAGGTTGAGGATCTATGTTAAAACTCGAGGTCACTCTAGTGTTTGTTAATACACTTCACCAATGTCCCAGCGAAATTTTTCATTCGTGATTTTCAATTCGTCGTATTGAGTATTTATCGAGGTATTTATACGATTTTTTTTTGAAGATTAAAATTTTTTTTTTTTTAAATCATTTTCGAAGGAAATTAAAACTAAACTACTAAATCGGTATACAATTATTCGTTGCTATATTTTGAGATTTAACGTTTTGTAATAAGAGAACAAATTTTAATTTAAAAGAAATCATTAACATCGTCGCTGTATGCCTTCGAATCGTTAATAATGTTAATAGAACACATTGTACATAGTACGCTTGTGTATTTTAAACATTACGCACGTTTATCGTTATAAATTATATATATTTTTCTTTGTAAATTGTAGGAAGTAAACTTGAACTTGAATCAAACTACTGTAAGACTATTCAACACTTAAAAAATCGGTAAATTACGTTAACTGTCACGCGTGAAACGTTAAGAATTAAACTATTGTACAGTAATTATACACATGGTTTCGTATTCTCTGTGTGACAGATACGTCTTATTTAAAGTTTTTTTTAAATTTAAAATTAACGACGGTTTTTTAGAAGCGTCTATAAAACGATTATGGGGAAATTTAAACTAGTTTAATTATCAAGTAGTTCAGTTATTTGAATTCCTTGATTATTAAATTTGTTAAGGCAAGTATAAATATATTAAAAATTTTATTTTAACGTGAAAATCGAATTATGAACCAAAATTATAAATAATATTCGTATAAAAATTTTGTACCGAATCGTTTTCATTTTGATAAATATTATTAAATTAATCGAAAACGATTTTATTAAAACGCGTTAAACGCGCATAGGTATGTCGTAATACGATTATAATTGATCGATACGTATTTTTTGTTTAGAATTTATGATTATAAAATAAAATAATTTGTACGAAAAAATATCTTCTTAATAAAAAGGATTGTAGTGCTCGTCTATTTGGTAGATATTTACGTTAAACAGTGGCGAGTTTTACGTAAAATTTTAGACTTGAAGTAATAAGATTCAAAAAAATAATAATAATAGTTCATTTGATACAGATATACGAAAATAATAATATAATTAAGCGAAATTTACGATTATTAATACGTATAAATAGAAAAGTGAAACCGATATTTTTCAGTACGAAATTAGCACACGCATTTACGAAATAAAAAATTCGAGAATTTCGTAGTTTAATTCGTATATATTTAAATGTTATACAATAATAATTTCTATAAAATATTCAATTTTCGATTTGATATACGGTACCTTATGTTATATATGTGTGTATGTAAGTATATGTATATAATAGTACGCGTATGTAAATATAAAACAATTTTGTCTGTAATAATATTACGTTAATTTACGTACGAGTACATTTACGATTATTATGGAATAACGTGGCACAAACTTAGGCGACCAGTCATTAAATTTATCAATATTGTCGTACGACTTACACGCGCGCATGCACACACACACATACAGTACAGATATATGAATATTTGTACAATTATTGTTAATTAGTTCGTTACGACTTAACCGTAGATGGTTATTAGGCGCGTGTACCTATTTATTATACGCTCTGCGTGTATACGTATTGTTTGTGGCTAAAAACGAACAGGAAGTGGTTTTGTTTTTTAACGTTCGAAATATTAAAAAATTAACGTAACATATGGGAAATATCACGACCCGATATGTACGCGATGTATACGAATAGCCGCGCGAAAAAACGCGCGCGTTTCGTAATTATTTTAAATTTTAAATTAAGAGTGCGCGGTTCAGCCAAA
Source organism: Geopemphigus sp. TES_GeoC_2020 (assembly GCA_025469175.1). Classification (NCBI taxonomy): domain Eukaryota; kingdom Metazoa; phylum Arthropoda; class Insecta; order Hemiptera; family Aphididae; genus Geopemphigus; species Geopemphigus sp. TES_GeoC_2020. The sequence continues at coordinate 52,411 of JAIPRN010000436.1, read as the reverse complement.
GATGAAATTGTTAATTACTCTTGTTTTGTTAGACTGTAGAAATCCTTGGGTTATATATATATATATACGTATCGGTTGTTTTCACGTACTTATTTTTAATTTATCTATATTATATTATACGGAGGTTTACTTTTATCCCTTCTCCCGAATGCAATACGCATTGTTCTTGTTTATCACGATTGAATCTAACGAAAATGCGTATCTTGTCCTCGTAAAATAGTTACACCTGATGAGGTACCATTGTATCCCGCGCTCTGGTCAACAACCGTTAATGTAAATCGGTAAATTCTTCTTACGCGGTGTATAATGTATATATTTATATTGTTACCGGATATAGTATTAGGAAATCGCTATCATTTCAGGTGTGTCAGATATCTTATAAATAAATATACGCGTGTTCGTGTATTTAAAAAAATTAATAACCGTGATAACGTATATGTATTCGCGATCGTACGCAAACGAAACATTTTTTTCCACCTACAACGATTGTTATTTTAGCGTCGCTACGCTCAGATTTCTATACTCAGAATTCTCACGCTCATACTCGCCAGCGTGGATGTGAATAAGTTGTCTAATTTTGTTGTTGGTTACGAAATTTTGGTAAAAAACATAATCGTTTTTTTAAACTCGTTATTAGGGTACGACTTTCGCGACGCGTCTATTGGATTAATATCGAAAACTGGAAACCTAACGTCCGCGATCGACGAGCGAAACACGATTAACGCGCTTTTTTAAACGCGTTGTGCTTTTATACGAATGAGAGACTCTTCGCCGATGTTCGCGTTCGTAAGAAGTCGCTATGGTATCGTTACGTACCGAACGTCGTCAATTTCGTCTACTAAAAAACACTGTAATAAACTTCGATTTTCGTCGCGACTCCCCCGCGTTTATTAAATTCCTATCGAAATTCGGAAATCTAACGTTGCCGAATCCCTGCCCGTGTTACCTGTTGTTATGAATCCGGCATACCGGATGTGTGTGTGTTATCTCCAAAGCTTTTTTTCGTAATTTGTCAACTATGATCAACGTCCCGTGGTTGGGCGAGATTACGAAGAACAACAATGTGACGATAAACGTAATCTGCAAAACGTATGAATAATAATTAAAATCGCCGGTTCGGATAGACTCGTTCGAACGAGAGAAGTTAGGTGAAAAAATGTCGTTTCTCGTACATTGGCGTGTACTAAGGTACACAGTTATGATTACAATTTCCTCGTTCGAATTGATACGCTCCGAAATTTCGCACCAAATAAAGAACGAATTTGTCGACGTTTATCGACGAAAATATCGTTTTTACCAATTATCGTACCCGTTTCGTATTATAGAAAAAATTGTAAAAAATAACGTCTAACCGTCCGAGTATATCGTGTACCTTACCTTCATCACTCTAGGAAATTCATTTGTGTAGTTTTCGAAAATCGTTCACGGTACGCGTATAAATTTTTGTAATACGATATTACGTGGACGCCGAGCAACGTAGACGAAAAACCGCGCGCGTAATATGTTTGCGAAAAATACTTAAAACGTCTATATATTTAATCGTAAACTTTCGACTTAACAAAACAAAAAACGTTTCTATTCCCTTCGAAACATCTTATTCTCTCGCGAATATCCTCGTGAAGCTAACGACGTCGTCATTTATCGTACACAAAAATAATTAATAACCCTCTTCGCGCGTTCGCGTTGCGATACGCCTCGAAATGTCCACGTACGTACGCGCGACGACGTTCTCGCAACGCACTTATATATCAAACTAAACTGCCATCATTGCCTCCCATGTGTTTGTTGACCTCTTGTCGCGGTTTGTTGTCTACAAAACTCAAGGATACAAAGTAACACCTCCCTCCGGTTTTTTTCTTCCTTTTTTTCCCTCCCAATCTTATTTAGTCTATAGCGTCCAAAATCTTGTGATTATTATTATTATTATTATTATTATTATTATTATTATTATTATTATTACTATTATTATTATTATTATTATTATCGCGAGCACTATTCGTACCGATATAGCGGCTTATTATATTCGTGTACGAACGTGTGCGTATAGAACTGTGACCAATTGAGTCCCGATGGAGACACTCGTTTCGTCTAGTATACAATATTAGGAAGCGGAGGTAGGGACAAACTATACATCATTCGCATTGCGAATTTTCCGAATCCAAAAGGAGAATGACCGAAAGAATTTCGGGGAAGGTCTACTGATATCTTCGATATACATACATATAAGAAAGATCCCCGCGACCCGTCTATTTCTTTTGTCGTTAGTTTTTTTATAATCGAGTCGAATTTTTTCGTTACAGACGCGTAACTGACGTTAAATTGTGATCGTTTTGTTTACGTTTATTCTCTCGGACGTAGTTTTAACGATACGAAATAAAATTATTCGTACTTATATAACAAATTGCAAACATTTGAAACAAACAATTGTCTAAAACGCGTACGATTACATTAACGACTTACCGTTTTTACTTACCGACTAAAAATCTGTCGATTTTTTTAGTTATCTCCGTCTATGTAACGGCTAATATAATAAAAGCAACATTACCTAGAACTTAAACGCTCAATGTCGAAGAGAATAATAATTGCCAACGCTTTTGGTCAATTATCGTCTGACAAAGAAGTTACGACGTTCTAAGATTTTGATTTTTTTCCAAATAGTTGTAAAAGGTCTTTTTAGTTAACTTAGCGTTTGCGTTCGTGGTCTCTATCTATTTGATGAACGGCATAACGGTGTTGTACAATTTTAAACCGCCGTGTTTTGGATTAAATGTAAAGAGTTGAACCGCTTGTATAGTTTCTATTGAAGACATCGATTACAATACCTATACGGGTAATGCGCGGGGATTTTTTTATACATTTTGTAAAGTCACTCCAGTTCCAATAGCCTGCGTAATTTTTTCGTTTAAATATATCTTGAAACCCTAATTCGCTTAAAAAGGATCAATGTTAAAAAATTATAAAGTTTTTCTCGTGATTGTCGATTAATATTTTTCAAATTTGATTTAAATAGTATATAATACGCGGATTCGAGAATAATTTTATAAATTTGTCGTCCTTTATTTGATATTTTTAAGAGTGTTCTCTGAATCAGCGGGTGAAATTTTTCGGAATACGTATAGTTCAACTATACATATTTACGGTATATACGCTGTACACACGCACACAACACGTTGTTTAAATTCGAAGGAAACTTGGGAATCAACGAACTTATTAAAATTCCTTCCGGTAACATAATTTTAAACACTTCGAATTGCGATCGCTCACTGATAGTAATTACATAATAATGTTCCGACGATAACCTCGCGTAATCCGCGTACAGGGTTTTAATAAGTTGTGCTGCTATTCCTCCATCCACTAAGAATTAATAAATAAATAAATAAATACATATATATATGTGTGTGTGTGTGTGTGTGTGTGTATATATATATTCTTAATACTTAAACTGTACTATATCATCGACCATGATCGTTTGATTGCCAGCGCAGATTGTAATTATATTTATATAATATAAATATTATAATATATAGCGACGTTCGTTGACCTTCGTTTGGGGCACGTGCGGTTAGACTTAAAAAATATCCGTCTTTCATTATCCGATTTTTGAGGATTAAATATATAATAATATATAATTGTTTAATAAGTCTAGATTGAGTCAACCTAATAAAATAGAATTTACAAAATAAATCAACTACCTTCAATTATATTATTGACTTGTTTAAAATTAAAAATCTTCTAATATTTTCTGGGGGAGGGGGGATGGAACCCTCTAACAACCCTACCATTATAAATATGTTACCGAGAAAGAGAGAGAGAGAGAGAGCGTATATTAAGTTTTTTTTGAAGTAATAAGGTGGTTCGTTATTTGTTTGGGTTTTTAATCTACACTAATTACTTTGCTATTGCGAGGGTAAAAACTCTAAAATTATATATTAATATTTAGTAAATCGGTAAGGTCAATTTCGTTAGATTACAAATAATATTATGCTTAGGTGTTGTGTTGTTAATATATATTATGTTTATCCGTTTATAAGTCGATTAATTTACATCAATTTATGTAATATACGTAATATAATGGATAAAAATTACTCGAAAATGAAAATTTTTTAAAATATCCATAATCACGAAAATTAACCGGTCAACGCGTCAATTAGAACGTTGTATATATACTAAGGGTACACCTGGATTCGCGAAGGTTGGATTCATTTTTAAAATTTTTACAACTTACTTGATTTTTACTAAAGCTTTATTAAAAATATTGAACATTCGCGTATACATGTACTTACATTACTGATTTGTAATCCGAAATAAACTGTGACTAATTCAAACATTCCCTAGGACAGTTCTTTGAAGAAGTAAAATATATATTACGATTCTTCGGTCAACCAGTCACAAATATTTGAATTGTTTTGAAATGAAAACGCTCTTAAACTATGTTCGACGTACGAATTATCCGAAAACGTATTTTATTTGCTATTCGGGAAAATTAGTCGTCACAGATACCATTGACGTCTGGTCGCAAAGCAACTGGTTTCGGTTTTCATCTAACTGACGACGATAAAACAATTACAAATAGCCTACGGCCTTCCCCGGGTCCTGTCTAATCCATTAACACAGAATTGATCGAGTGATTTTCGAGATTTCCTCGAGCGAACATCAAATAAGTTACGTTTTCGCGTAATGGTATTAAATATTGTATGTACGTTATACGTGTGTATACGTGCATATATGCGTGCGTATGTGTGTGTGTGACTGGTAATTATCAAAAAAAAAATTATCCAGTTATCGTATTAAAATGATTATTGTTTCGAGTTATTTTTCAGTAAATATAGTGTTTCGCGAAATCTCGATGACGTACAATATGTATACGCAATAATGGTAACAAGTCAAATAAAACCGGCTACATAGGTATAATAATTAAAAATATTCGTAAAAATAAAATAATTATAACGCGAGTAATATACGTTATTAATATCCGATTGCGATTATTAATTCGTTTGGATTACTTATATACTCGTCGGTATACGCGTGTACTACCGGGTTTATTCGGACCTTATAAAAACGAGTCAATGAACGAATAAATGTTATTTAGGTATTGTTTACGTAATCGTACGTACACTTTTTATTATAATTTATTCACGACGTACTCAAATATATTGGCTACCTGTACGGATTTAATTAATTTTATCCGAACAGGTTTACCAGTTTACAATTAATTGCGTTCCTATAAAAGAACATATACTACCGCTATTTTTATGTTATCATAAATTTATTGTTTCCCTCGCTGCTAATACACTATATATACGACATGTTACACGGACGAGTAAACGTATTTAAATAACACGTTTCGAATACAATGTATTTTTCGAATATTTTTATATTATTTTTATACTCGTATTATACCATAAACTCGACTGTTAACCGGTAACAAATAATATCGTCGTCGTCGGTGTAAAAACGTCGTCACTGGTATTCTAAAATACGATGTATAGTCGCTATTGCACGATCGAAGGTACATTTTTTAAGGAAGTAAACTTTTAAGAACACAAAAGATTTAAAATATATACATATATATTCGTATATAACATAATTATTCATGTCATTTAACTATTACGACGTGATTGTGAAAACACGAATTATATACGCGCTAATAAAATATTGTTATTATGATATCGGAATCCTAGGAAAATCTCGACAAAAAAGTAAAAATTACGTATTTTGTAGATAAACCATCGTTGATTCGTTATTAACATTTTTATTATAGAACATTTTCACTCTTGTATGAAAAAAAAAATAAAAGTAATTATAAACCCAATTTGCATATATTATTACTAAGTTTTTTTCCCATTATTCGTTGGGCGAAGTACTAGAATTAACGAAAATTAAATCGTTTAAATTTCGCTTAACGAATATAAAAATAATCATTTTCGTCGCGATTCCAGTAATAATTTTGTGGGAGAAATGACCGAACGTTTTACGTTTTTACGTTATCGTCGCGTTACTCGTGTGTATTTTCGTTTTTTCGATAATTTCACAAAACATAAACTGTTCCGTTAACAATCGACGATCTCAGATTTTCTTGTTTTTAAATACGATAAGCGTACAAATGTAATCCCGCATACAGCTAGGTAACGAATTTGCGAGTACGCCGAATAAAATCGGAAGCAACCTAAAAACTTAGTCGGCACGACCGAATTTTGGCGGTAACGAACGCTCGAATTTAATTCGTAACGTTCGAAATACTATTGTCCCCGGCAAAAACTTGTAGTTAACCACCTTATTATTAATATCGTGGTCTCTTTAAAATGATATAAGAAAACCATACTGGAAACGTTTAAATCGTATGTCCCCCGAGTGTTTTTCGTTTCAAAGATAACGGCTGAAATGCATATATATATATATTAATCCATTAAACTCGTATTTATTTTAGTTTTTTCTTCGGATCCTCGCGCCATTAAAAATGTATTAAGAACGAAGCGTGTATAGTATTATTACGTTATCGTAAGAAAAAAAAACCGCTACCAGACGGAGTCGTGTATCGTCATTATATTATCTTTTTCTAGTCTGAAAATTCGGGTTTTCGGCCGTACGTAGTATAGCCCGCAGAAAAGAACGAGAAAAAAACTATCCTATACGCGCTCGCGCCTCGATTTTAATAACGTTTATACACCTATTTAATGGAATTCTCGATTGCACTTAGGTGTACTCATATATATTATATATATATACGCGTTGACGTAGACGGTTTGGAATTTGATTCGATTTACGTATTAAATAAAAGAAAAAATTCCGTAATAATACTTTTTTGTAATACTTTTGTAATACGCGGTTTTTTTTATGCCGCGGTAATAATTATTATTATACCTATATGGTAATTATACCGGAGAATATTAATTCTCGGTCGATCGACTCGGAAGTTGTTGCCGTTTTAATTTCGTGTTTTTGTAAACATGTACACGTCTTTATTACGCACACATATATATATATATCTAATGAGACGTGTTGATGTATTTTTTATTCGAATCGCGCACGTCGGGTTTATTTCAGTTCCTTGTGAAGTCATCGCTATTCCTATATTAAACGAATAAACAATATGAGTATGTCGTCGTAATTAGTATTCAATAAATCGTAATCGAAAACAAAAACGTATCGTTCTCCTAGGCGCCATTGCGATTACTAAATATGTTTTTCCTCGAGCGCTTCGGGAAATTATCGAAGAAATCGAAAAACCCGTCGAATAAAATACCAACTAGATACAATTATAACGGCGGTGCGCGTAAAGATCATCCGAGCACTCCTACACGGTGACATTTATAAACGAACACGCATATTTAAAAAAAAAAATGCCCGATTAAAGTATTTTCGAAACGCCGAAATTGATCAAAAGCCCTTAAAATATATCGTATTCGTAATAAAAAAAAAAAAATCGAAAACGATGGCTACGTTTTTATCTACGAATGTGTCCGTGGATATATGATTCGAATTTTGCATCGAGAAAGGGAAAACAAGAAAATCGTGCGTAAGTTACAAATTCGTCAACCGCGTTATACATATACGTATATTTACTTGGTCGAAACGCGTATATAGTTCAAACTAATAAAGACGTTCGTCGTTAACGATGTATACTCCGGTACAATTGATTCGATGACGAGATCGTAAAAATTAATATTACGCGCAATCAATAAGTCCTTAACGCCTCCGTTGCCGTCACATTATTTTAATACGACGAAATTAGTTTAGAATTTCGAGATACGTTAATTTTTATTATTATTACTATTATCGTGATAATAGACGTGTACATTATCCGGTAATCGTAACCTATTACCGTCGTTTTTTCGTAATATTGTAATTTTTTTATATATTTCACCGGCGGCGAATAAAACGGCGTGTTTTTCAAATATTTAATATACGACACGAACTACCGCGATGGTCACACCGTATAACGAATTTCGCGGAAGAGAAAAACGTATTTCCTTGCCGACCTCACGCGTATTTACCTGCCAAGCGTACATAATAAATTCGTATTATCTATATTATATAATCGACGCTAACAATCCCGCGAGAATTTATGTATTATATAAATATGTTTTCATTGTCGTTTGTAATAAAAATAAAAAACCCGTACACACGTGACGTATTAATTTTTTATTATAAAAAAGTAAATTACGTTTATAAAATAAAAATTTCGATTCCTAACGATAATGTTATCTTATCACGTATCCTTATCCCAATACGTGAAGGTGTGTCTATAGGTATCTTCGAGTAGGGGACCTAACCAGGGACGGCCGTCTTTTAATTTATTTTCGTAGTTTGTGTTTTTAATTTCCCCACGGACAATCGTGTAGTAAGCGATCTGTTCGCGACTACGGTACAAATAAAAAATCGAACGATCGCGATCGTTAATTCGTTTTATTCAATTTTCACATTCGCGCTTCTTTAAATCTACGGTCAAAAATATTTACCGTCAGACGCCCAGAGGGATTTACCGTTACGATCGAGTTTATTTTATCACAAATAAGGCGACGGTTTAACTAGGTAAACGTTTTTGTTTCGTTTTTTTTTAGGGGTAATTTGAGTGAATTTTTCGAACGTGCTATAGATTATTAAAATAACACGAGGTTAACTGGGTAAACAAACCGAAGAAGACCGAAATTTTCGTTTTGTAACCGGATTTTTCGGTAAATTCCGAGTTAAATGATTTACCCGCGCGAAATCCTTAACGCCTTTCAAAACGTTTACGGTGTAAACTATTCTCGTTTTTCGACTTTTAAAAATATAAACGTCCACGAGTTTCCAATTAAACGACGAATCCACTTAGTCTCTGAAATTTAATATCAAATCGTCCGTTTACCGACGTTAGCGTTAGTAAAAAATCGAACGCGCTAAGCGCCAAATTGAATCTACAATATTGTTGTATCGTACCTATTATAATACGGTTGTTATAAAGAAGGCAGCAACAGCAACCCTAGTATTTCGGGTAATTATTAGTTTAAAATTGAAGGATGGGCGTAGAGTACACGATTATTGCTTAGAAGGTTAAACAAAAATCACAAAACATCAGAAAATATACGTAATCATTGTGTATTTTTTATATATTTCAGTCGTAGAAAATTTATATTTTTAAACTATTTTTCCGAATAACTAAGAAAACTATATCTACATGAAAATATGAAATGCAAATAATGGTTATATAACAACGCGTATACATATGTAGATATCAGAGAGAAGGAAGAGACCAAGTCGTAATTTTATCAAAATTAAATTTTTAAATTAAACTTTTTTACGTCTCTTCATTTTTTAGCTGTACTTCATATATATATAAAAAAGAGATAATTATAGAATCCAAATATTTATTTTGATTTTTGTATGAATATTCGAATACATATCGAGTACTTAGATAAAGATAAATACTTAGATAAATATATAGAACTGTCAAAACGTAATTCCATATTTAATTCCGATGGCGTTTATATTGTCAGATATTTAGCGATTTCATTAAAAAAAAAAAAAATATTTAGCGAAATTGACGGAAAGATTAGCTCTTCCGAAACTTGACGAAAATCGTACTTGATCCCTTCCGTAGCCTTTCGAGTATGGATAATTTATAAATGTACTTAAAGAGGACGCGTGCTGCTTACATATTATTTGTGTATACGTTCACAAACAAAATCGTGATTGACGATATATATACATCTTTTTTCTCCTTTATAACTACGGCATCCATTCGGCGTCGTTATCCGGAATGCCTTTTTTCTCCGAACTCGCCATCTTCACGAGCTTCTTGCCACCCTCGATGACGTACTCGACTCCATCACCGATTTTCGACCCGACCTTGCGTACGGCCTGACCAATGTTTTGCGAGCTGAACGTGTTACCGTTGATTTCCACGCGCATCGTCTCATTGAGATTCGAACAGTTATTTTGGTCGATAATGGTTAAATCGAACGGGTTCACGTTGCTCGACGCTATGCGATTGCGCACCTGTAACGGATATCAGGGCACTATATTACGACATATTATAGTCATTATAGATAACACGTTACTTTGTACGAAACACGGGTACAATAATAAACCATTTTTAACCTTTTCGACGGGCCTCTTAGACGATTTTCCCGAGGGTATATACTGAAATTCAAAACGGTAAACCGTTCGCCTTCTCTCGTCTAACCTCCTCCCCTTATTTCTACTCGCTCCGGATTCGCGACTTTTTCATTTTCCAAACAAAACGCAACTATCCCACAAATATATTCAAACGGTCCTATTTCTGATAATGTATCCGCCTCTGAGTTCAAGCGCAATACCAAGTAACTTATTACGCCAATAAAAATATATTGCGTAGTTGTTTTCACGCATTTGTTACGCAATTTATCAACGTTAATTCGATAATTTTTCGACACGATTTTTGTTCTCTTTAACCATTGAGAAATCGCCTACTCTCGTTCCACATAAAATTAAAAAAACAATATATCTACTTTTATATTTCAAATCTATTCAGTCATCCACGATTTTGTACTCAAAATAATTAAAAATAAGTTTCCTTATCCTTTTCTCGCATTACTTATTCTACCTCAATACATTGTCTTTTAACGAATTCTATATATAATACGCGTTGTGTTTATATGTGTCTACCTATTTTATTTTTTTAATAACAGAAACGTTCTATATAAAAATTAATTAAATAATGTATAGATCTGTTTCCTTCAACTAGTCATAAACGATGTCACTTATTGGCTTTAAATACGATTTTGTTTTAGCTACTTTATATTGTATACATTCGTTATTATGTCACTCACGGGTAACAATCAAATAACTAAAAAGTACGGAGAAGAATTTATTTTGTTCGAATTAAGATTTCGATTGTTATCGTGTTCGTTTTAAACTAGTCAAAAAATATTCTCGTAATGGGCAAGAACTAAAAAAATTGAATTAATTCTTTACTATATGAATCTGACACGAACTATATACTTCATAAAAAATATAAACGTAAAATTTGAGTATTCAAGTTGATAATTTTATATTTTTTTTTATAAATATCGTGCGATAAATTACGAGCGCGTATCTATATTTTTATAAAAAAAATGTGGATACAAATTATAAATGCGGCATTTTTACTTTTAGTTTAAACACTTAAATGTTTATACGTGCCTACCTATCGATAATTGTACGTGCAATTTATTTTCGTCAAAATATTATTATAAAATTTCGATGTTTATAAAAAAAACGATATTCTTCGCATCTAATAATTTCTAAATATACCGTCAACGTTTCTTAAAATATACAGTTTTAAAACAACTAACTTTGTCCAAATATTGTTTATCCAAAGTTCTGGATCTAGACAAAATTGTCACGGAATGTCTGTTACCGAGTGGTATTTTTTGGCATGAGAATATCGCTGCGTAGTTTCGATAATCCGTGGAGAACACAATAAATGACGATTTGCCCGCAACGCCTATTTATATTAAAACAAACAAATAAGTCACCGTTTAAAATAATAGTTTAAAAAAATTATAATCTAATAAAGCATTTTTCATTATACTTGTCATTATTACGAGTAGAAACTATTAAGTATTTATTTTTTAAATACGCTATTTATATATTTTATATACGTTTTCTACTACACACACACACACACACACACACACACACACACACACACACACACACACACATACACACACACTAAGATGTTCTTTAAAAATACGCGGATGAATACGTTGAATATTTTAAACTTCTTTTTTAAATTGCTTGCATATATTTTAATACAAATTATAGGTATTATTTATTTCCATATTTACGAAAAAACATTTAAAAAATGTTTTCCGCGAATTACTTTTTACTTTTTCATAATATTCATAAAAAAAATAATTCACGAGATAAACAGACACATGAATACACGTACTATTTTTTTATCAACAGCCGCACTTACTTAATGGGAAATTTGCGATCATTCTGGAAGGCAAACTAGGATCAGCTTTTAAATTGCCAACGTAATGGTAATTATTAGACTTAGCCACGTTGATAATCGAATTTTCGCTTATTTGATCTATTTTGTACGTGTGAGGCTCGTCATTTTTTTCAAAATTATATTCGAGGCATCGGCTTGACGTCGAGGTTTTTTGTATCGCGTACCATTTTCCTAAAAACTAAAATAAAATTCGACTTTATATATACACACACACACAAGTTGTTCCCATTTAATTATATAATTTATAACAACGTTACATTATTCAAAACTTTTTAATCGTATAATACAATAAACTTACGGACGCGAATAATATCATACTCATATTTAACTATACCATTTATGAAAAATAATCTTTTTATTTGACAATAAACACCCATGGAGGTACTAAGTTTGAAAAGTCTTAATTTTCTGAATTGGTTAAGATTGACCCGCATACATTAGGTATAACTTATTTTCAATTCATGATGTCTATTATTGTTACAGATACTAAGATCCCCCAAAATTACATTTTGAAATGTCTATATATGAACACATTATTGTATACAATAGAACTCGTTTACAATGACCATTAATCTACTTTTATTAATTCAATAAAAAGTTCAAGTTCTACAATAAATACAATATATCACAATAATAGTATTTACTAATCATCCAATCAATATCGGTCGCTCTACGTGGCATAGGTTCTCGCGATTATAAAATTATGGTTAATAATGTTGGAAATTTCATAAATTTGTTGTTGTACAATAATTCCTTAAAATTTGAACTACATTCAACATATTATTTATATTCAAACGTTAAGTCTCGCGTTTTATTTATCCTTGAATATACTATATCGATTACCTGATTATAATAATATATTATTCATTCGTTACTTTATACAAAATACATATTTTTTTTAATAAACAATATATATAAATATAAAAATACGGAACAACCTATCCATACTACAAGTTGTTAATGACGCCCACAAGAAAAAATAGAATAGAAATTCATAAACTGCTTAACGGAGCCCAAAAATTACAAACAATTTATAAAATTGTAAAATTAGAAAATGTAAATTACATTAAATTAATAACACGCGTTGTTAAAGTCTTTTGCAAAAAAAATATATACGTTGAAAAGTAGACGCGGTATAATAATCATATAACACCTTATATTAGTACAACTTAATTAATCCTGTAATAACTAATAAATACGTTTTATCAAATGAATATATATATATATATATGTGTGTGTGTGTGTGTGTGTGTGTGTGTGTGTGTGTGTGTGTGTGTGTGTGTGTGTGTGTGTGTGTGTGTGTGTGTGTGTGTGTGTGTGTGTGTGTGTACCTTAACGTGATGTATATTATTAAATTATTAACGTGTGAGACGTTGTATTCCCGCAAAATCAATACCGATTTCAAAAGAGCATGAATACGTTTTTACAAAACAAAGTACAAACTTAATACTGAGTGCGCAAATAATACTCAATTATATTATTACATACATTCATAGTAATTAGTAGTCTATGGTAAAAGCGGATCATCATTATTTTATATACACAGTAAATATACGTTCTTTAAATTGAATGCAAATAATAGAACAATACTATTACGTTCGCTGGTTTCTATTCTATTATACAGAGATTTTAAGGACATAATTTTTGTCGAGAGTTTGTCGACATTTCCGGTAAATATAATATATGTTTCGTCATCAAAATTAGTAAAGAATTTATATATGGACATAAAATAATAATTACCATTTGATTATACATTTATTCAATTTTAAAAAAAGGAAAAACCAAAATACATTATAATTAACGATAAAGTGGAAATTATTTTAACGATATTGAAAATTATCACGTTGTTTTATTTACAATGTAAATATTTAATATTTCGATTTCGACAATATGAATTTAATTCACTCTATATCCGTATAATTTATAAATAATTCATATAAGAAAAACCTTTAAGCTGAATAATTATAACGCTGGTAACAGGCAACAGGTACACTGTATACCTAAATAATTATATAAACAACTGTTGGACAGTAAAATTGTGTTTCAAACATTTTGTAGGAAAATACATCGAATCCTATCTGTGCATACAGTATTACGCTTATATACATAAATAACGTGTATATGAATTAATAAGATACGTTTAAAGTCATATTTATTAAAAATAAAGCATTAGAAAAACTGTAAAAACTTCACAAAATCTTAGACAATTTTTCTATAAAATTATTTTAATAGTTGTAAACATAATAAAATTCTTTTTAAAAATATTTTTACTATTATTCTGCAGTATAGTGTACTTAGTATATATACTGGTTATATATTTATGGTCATAATCAGTTATTAACTGAGCTTAATAAAAATGCTCAATAATTAACAGCTGATTGAAAAGATAAATATGTTTTGTTTAACTTACTGTTTCCATTGAAAAATCTGACATAGGTTCAAGAGTAGGACATTGGCCGAAATGATACGAGTGACTCTCAACAAAATATTGTGATGAACAACTTATAAGCAATATAAAAGCGATTTTTAATGGCCCCATTGTAACGGACTTCAAAATTAAATCTGTAAAATACGCAATCAAAAGTTATTACTTGTATTATAGCATCGCTTATAATATGTAGAATGTTTATTTTAAAACAATAATCTAAGAACTTTTATTTGAAACAATTGGCGTTATATATACTTGTAACAGTTTAATATCCCGATATTGTTTTAATTTGATCTTAACGTACGTTTATGATCTATTTTATATTACGTATAAAAATAAGGTGATTTTTTTTTTTCAAATAAGACAAATAGTAACATAACGTAAAATAATATGTTCATTGTGATTACTAAATTAGAAATAAATCTGATGTATAACGTATATATATATATAGCCGCGACTGTGATTGTAATAATATTGTAAAGAACAAAGCAAAATACTCTGACGTCAATAATCTTTATGCCGAGGAGTATAGTAATAAATAATAAACGCGACATTCCTACCATAATAGCACGCAGTGCTGCTTCAGCGGAATGTAAAAAACAACTATATTTTTACGATTTACCTATATAGTAGAGCTATAAATTATTTTACCGTATCGAATATCGACTAAAATCTAAGTCTGGCTATAGTATAGGAAATAACGTACTCTCCCCAATAATTTTCTTTCGAATAAAATATAATTCGCTATTACGCGTTCGTAATTAAGTTATCGTATTAAACGGCACGAATTGTCCCGAAAACTTAAACGTAACGATAATTAAAAGTACACGTAAATATATATAATTACGCGTTATTCGTATACTCACAAACTAATATTAAAAACGTCGTCACTGTCTCGAAAAGTAGTTTAGCAATACTATTCACTAAAACGCTTCACTCTGGGTGTAAAGACAAAACTGCTGGCCGCATTACGTCAATGTATCGGATTTTATTATGTTTTTTCCTCCCACTCCGTAAACGAACAACTAGTTTAGCTACTGTGCAGTAACCACATCTGAGTCATGAGACCGATTCCAGTAAATTGAATAGATTAACTCCAATGGTAACTTGTGACTAGGTGATTTTTAATAGTCACGGTATGACTCGACTGAAAATACGTGAGTAATAATTAAAACAAAAATGTATACACGTAAACGTATATAGAACATAGGTAACATCTACTGTTATTAATTTATGTTAATTTTACGTCAACCGATTTGTAGCGTGTAGACAAATTCTGTGTAGTTATTTATTACTAATCTTTTGATATCACGAGTATTTTCGTTCAAATAATTTTCGATAATTATTTCTTTTAGATTTCGTACGTCTTTCGTGTATTTAAAACCGAATAAATTCAAATGTTTAAAATAATAAATCCCATGTTTGATTTTAAATTCTCGCATTGATTTAAGAAACCCGATATGCGTAACGTAAAGACATTATGCCAACAAAGAAACATCTTTATTATAGGTTTAAAACGCTAGCATTGATTTTTATTTGTCTCCGATCACTTTGAATCGATAAGCCGACACAAAAGTTGTGTTTAGATATGGTGCGTTATTTTTATTGCGTTAGTTGTCAATAACATAAATTAGCGTCGTTTTAACCATTAGTAATTAATAATTTAGATACATTAGTTATGTCCTTCGTTAGTTCAATAAAGAAATCAAAAATATTCGTAAAAGACGCGAAAAACGTTTAATATTATATAAATAAGCCAAACATATACTTGTACAGATTTTTTTAGATTTCTAATTTAACTACATGCAAACTTTGGAGATAAAACCTATAAAATACATAGTATTTAGGATAACACGTATTAATACACATTAAGGGAATGAAAATAAGAAAATAATATTTATGTTTGTGTCAAACAACCAGCGTTCCTATTTTCAATAATGGAACACGTGTCTCAGCCTAGATTTTTTTGTCATAACTCATACACCCATAAATACCTATATTTTATGACAATAGAATATATTAATAAATAATAAACATACAAGTACTACTAATATAAGCGTTAGAGTTGGTACAAGTATAATTTTTTGATGGGAAAACACTTTACGAGCATATATTGTTAAGTTCCTGGTCCTAAATCCTTGTATAATTGAATACAAGTAATATCATATAATCTTCATGACAACTACCACTATATTCAAATTCACAATCGATTAGGTTAGTACAAAAATTAAGCAAATAAACAAACGTGTTACGCGTATATAAAAGTTTATAAAAATAGCTATTCATTTTAGTCGAAACAAAATAAAAAAACAATTTAGACGTTATATATATATGTACACTACAGTTATTTAATACATTAGCCAGGCAATCTGTATTCGATAAAAGACGTACAACGGAATATTGGGAAAAAAAATCGAAATCCATAAAAAAAATTGCCCGAGAAATGGAACACTTCTGCGTCATTATTTAAATTCGTTCCGTCGTCGTTTGGTTACTGTGCGGTACTCGTAGCGATACGTTCCGTGGTTATATCGATGACCGATCAGGACGTCGGAGAAATATCGTACGCCCATACGCGGCGACACTGGGCCACACACGTATTTTCTGATTACGGGTGAGGACGGAGGGGAAAAAAAAGAAGAAAAAACGGAAAAAAAAAGAAAAACTAGAATCGAGAAGATCGAGCACGAACAACAGCAGCAGCAGGACCTATACACATAATACATATACCGTGTCGTGCTGTAGTTTTGATTATCAATGGTGGAAGTCCTTTTTGCCCAAATAACGTTGTAGTACACTGTGTCGTAAGTAATATCGTAATCGGTTTCAAAACTCGGTGTTCGCGTACGGGTGATATTTGTGACGGGGTGACTACTACGCCGGTAATATCCCATAATTTATAACAAGCGTGTCCGATTCCCGTTGGCGGTTTATTTACTCGCCAGTTGTTTTTTCGTTGCGGTTATTATGTCCGTCGCGATTTTATGATTATCGCGTGCGACGAACACCCGGCCTTCGTTATTATACAGTGCACAGAAATTAGTTCATTTGCCACCCATCATCGATAACCGTCGTGTCCACGCGTAGAGTATAGATCATGGCCGCCACAAGAAGACTTCAAAAAGTGAGTGTAAAAAAATAACCTCCCCCATCGCACTTGTCTGTGTATGTGTGTGTGTGTGTGTATGTGTGTGTGTGTGTGTGTGTGTTTATGCACTTCTTGACAATGACGGATCTATTCTGAATATAGTTCAATCGTCAGTTTTGAGATTGTACGTAATGTTTTAATAGTTATCAATATTGTTGATCTTTGGACGTTTCGCTTATATTTAGTTGTGATTTGCGATGCCTGATCAATTAAATAACATAATATTTATCGGTTAAAAGTTGTTTGGTAACCATCTGTTAGGTAGTAGTATACATATTTGATTGTTATACAATTAACTATAAAATCGGTAATCAAATATTGTATGTAGATTTAACGTAATACACTTTTTGGAAATCTTTTCAACTTTCAGTTGGTTCTATGTAATACGTATTATATATAATATGTAAACTGCAAAATAAAATGTGTAAGATCGTGTTGTTTTGTAACATCTTATTATTTGTTACACACATTTTTCTGTAATTTTGAAATATTGAATTTATTAGGTACCTATTGCTACATCGTTATAAAAATGAATTATTTTATTTATGTAGCATCTATATACCATATGAATGTTATTTATTATTCTATCATTGAAGATTATTTTTTATGCGTCATTTTTAAAAAAATATTAAATTAGATTTTGGGTATTAAATAATTGTGTTAGTTCAAATACTATTATATAAATATTTGACATAAAATCATAACTTGCATAATATATTTTAATCAAGTATAAAGTAATGTTCCTTATGTATAAAAAAAATGCAGTATGTTTCCTATCAATAACAATGTAACCATAAATACATTCATGTATATTATCTAAATATTATGTTTTTTATAAATATAATAAATTATCGATTACCCATTAAAATTTTAATTAAATAATATTAAATCGCCTATTTATAAATAGTTTTATACATGTAGAGAGAATTAAGTATTTTTCATTAAATAACGAATATAAATAATTTAAATAGATGTTTAATAATTTATGACTATAAATATAGTAATTATTAAAATATATATCAAAAATATAATTATTGTAAATATGTGAATAACTATTATATTTTTATATGAAAATAAATGTAATTTAATATTATTAATGTAAATCTAAAAAGTAGTTTATTTCATTCTAGGAATTAGCAGATATCCGAGATTCTGGACTAAAATCATTCCGTGATATTCAGGTTGATGAATCAAATATATTAGCCTGGCAAGGACTAATTTTACCTGTGAGTAAAAATGTATTAAATAAAGTTAAAAATAAATACGTATCTACAAAAATCATTAATATTCAATACAATGTATTGAGTACAATGTATATAAGTATAATTATTGAATTTATGAATCAGTTTATTCTTGCATATTAAGAATTATTAAATCATTTATTGTAAATTTAATTTTTGTAGAATTAATTTTCATTTTTATATCTTAATTTATATTTAATCTTCATGGTTGAGGATGTTTTAATCACCCCTTTGTGGTATTTTACTTCAGGTTGTTTCATATTCAGCATTTTATTATTATATTAACCGTATGAACGTTTTTCCAATTTTATATATTATATATATTTTTGGATCAAGTAGATATTTTTAATTTCTACCTTTTGGTAAAATAACTTTGTTACTTCTCTATAATATGAATTATAGGAATTCTGAACTTAACCTTTAAATAACTTATTTTGTTCATAAATTATACTTCAATTATTATTTTATAAAAACTAGATGTATGATTCATCATTTAAATTATTTTTGTTTATAGATACATGAAATCCAAAAGTTCATAATATAATAATATAATTTATAAATATATTTTTTTCATACATATATTTGTAGGATAATTTAATATATTTTAAATAATTTTCAAATAAAAATATATTTATTAGTAGTTTTATTTAAAAAAAATTTTTTTTTTTTTAGGAAAATCCTCCATATAACAAAGGAGCATTTAGAATAGAGATTAATTTCCCAGCCGAGTATCCGTTTAAACCACCTAAAATTAATTTCAAAACTAAAATTTATCATCCTAACATTGACGAAAAAGGTCAGGTATGTTTGCCAATCATCAGCGCTGAAAATTGGAAACCAGCTACAAAGGCCGACCAAGGTACATATAATTTTTAATATCGTTGCTAATTTGTAATATACGTTATATATTACTTCAAAATGTTTTGGTATTTTCAGTTATTCAAGCTCTAATAGCTCTAGTCAATGATCCTGAACCAGAACATCCTTTACGCGCAGAGTTAGCAGAAGAATATTTGAAAGATCGTAAAAAGTTTTTCAAAAATGCTGAAGATTTTGCCAAAAAGTTTGGTGAAAAAAGACCGTCTGAATAGAATGTAAACATATACTATCTGAGTACACTTAAATATCGTTAAACTATGAACAACACCAATTGCATTACACAACAATCAATGACAGCAACAACTTATCCACTATTAGTATATGTAATCACACAATTTCAACCAATTAATTGAGATTACAATATTGTAACCGATATTTCTCTCATCACAATAAACACTTATACAAATTTAAAGAATAAAGCAATGTTCTATTTTTATGATTGGAAAAACATGATTATTTATGTTTAATTGTGCTTTTCTTATTTAACATATTTATTAAATGTTAATTTGTTTCTCGATTACAATTGTACTTCAAAATATAAATAACATGTATAAAAAAAATTAATTATAAAAGAAAAAAAATGTTGAAAGTATTTTTGTATGTATTACCTATTTGAAATTTTGAAACCATAAAATATATATATTCAAAAGTAATCTATCAAATACTTCAATCATTTTTATAATCTTGTAGCGATTACTTTTCAAATATCTTCCAATTAATTATAACTGTTTGAAAAACTGGTTCCTTCTATTATTGTTGGCAAATTGTTAACAATATTTGTTGATGAGAACAAAAATAAATATATATATATCGAATAAAGATTAACTTCGTGACATTGTGCGATATACCAATTGAAATATATAACATAATTACGTTAAAATTTCATGGTTTCAGACTTCCATAAAGTAATCTAAAAAATATGTAATAAATCGATGCAATTATTGGATTTAATGACAATTTGTTCATTACCTCGTTGTTGGAACGAAATGATGTAGTCGCAAGTAATTGATCGTCTAAAGAAATATCCATAGATTTTATTTCGTTAAAATAATCAATCGAATACAATAATCTACCTTCATCGGTATCATAAACCTTAAATACAAAATAATTTATCCACACGAATATGTTAATAATTTTGTGATTATTATTTACATTTAGTTGTTTATCCTTTGAAACGGATACGAGACATGGTGTTTTATATTGATATTGAATACAATTTATTCGACTCGTATGTTTGTTATATTTCTGTACAACTTTTAAAGCTCTTAAATCAAACACTTGTATCGAACCTTGTTCAGTGCCAACAGCTATTGAAAATTTCTCTTTGAGTGCGAGTGTTTCAGCGTAATCTAAATTTAAGGCCATGTTGAGATATTAATTTTTATTATATTCTATCATATTTATACTTTAACCTGGACTTAAACTGAATTTAGCCACAACTTTTCCAGAACAACAATCAAAGACTTGTACATACGAGTCTCTAGAACAGGATACAATAAGCTTGTCATCATTAAAAAACTTCGCCATGTTTACCCAGTTATGATGGAACATATTACTGGCCACAAATTTAGTAGACATACAATCCCATATTTTAAATGTTTTGTCGTTGGAACAAGAGACTAAATAATTATTATCTACAGAGTAGTCGATACTACGTACAGACTGATAATGACCTCTAAATTCAGTAGACAAGTTGCAGTTTGAAAACTAAAAGTGTACTCGATTAATACTTTGTACCAAATATGTATATAAGGGTAATACTTTAAAATTCCACAGTTGGATTTTTCCATCGTTCGAACATGTAGCAATTTGATTCCCTGAAGAATTGGTCGTCAGATTTATAAGTTTGCCGTTTTTTGTATATTTCGACCTACAATAAGTATTGGTTATGTGATTAATCTTTCACACGAAATATATTATTCAATGATAACGTTTACTTTATGGTTTGAACATTAACACTGGACCAATCGTATACCCAAATGTTATTTAAATCGTCTAAGGAAGCTAATTTATTCAATTGTCCTAAATGAGACACTTTTATCGGACAGCCTTTTGTTTTGAGACTCAACCAATACGATGGTTTTAATGCCAGTGTATATTTCGAACAATCCAAAACTGAAAACAAATATTAAAAGAACATAGTAAAAAATTATTTTAAACTCTTCAAACGTTTATATTACCATTGGATAATTTAAAATTAGACTTGTTCCATTTCAGACATTGAATGTCGGCTACGGTCATACTTGATTTTAATCAGTTACGCATTTCGACAAAACAAACGATTTCGGCTTAAGCGAAATTAATAATTTTATATATTTTGTTATAATGAACTTTTCGTGGACTTCATTATTTTTGATTTTTAACCGTCCAAATTAAACTGATAAGAGTTATCTAAATCCCGTAGCAAACTATTTTGATAAAATTTTTTATTATATAAAATTATTTGTTGTTTTAGTCTGTAAGTATAATTTAATGCAAGTACAACATTTTTTCGCAAAATACGCGACCCTTGATTTTCCAATACATTTTTTAAAATAATCCCTCTCCTTTGATATATCTAATAAAATTAACAAAACATCAAGTAAAACATATTTGCTATAAATAATTTAGTCTCCGTAAAGAATTAAAAATAAATTATTGAATCATGTTCCGTTCGAACATTACAAGTTGAATTTTTCCGAATGTACTTACACGAAGATGATGATGTCGACCAATGATGATGAAACCACTTACGGGTCTATTAACGAGACATTACAAATGTATTCACCACAAGTTCAGAAAGCCATAGACGAGGTATATACTATATGTTACGATTATTTTAAAGTTGCTCAACATAATATTTTTCTAAAATTTGCGTCGATATGTTGCATACTGTATAGATACTACCAAGTGATGATCCTTTGGATAGGCCAGATTTTGATGTTATTGATCACATCAACAATTTATTTCCGACAGAACAGTCCCTCGCGAACATTGACGATGTGATCAATTCCCTAGATTGTAAAGTAGACTCAATAGACAATGACATACGGTCAGTAATTAGAGGACAAATTGAAGACCATAAGGTACACTTAATTCTATAATGCGTGTATAAAGAAAATGATATAAACACTATTATTGAATAATTATTATTTTAATGTAGGATGGCAAAGCTGAACTTGAAGAAGCGCAAAGTCACATCAAACACCTATTTAGCCAAATCAGAGAGATCAAACAAAAAGCTGAACATAGCGAGAAAATGGTTAAAGAAATTACGTTAGATATTAAACAATTAGACTGTGCAAAAAAGAATCTTACCACGTCCATTAAAACACTTAATAATATACATATGCTGGTTTCTGGTATTGAGTCGCTTAGGTATAAGTATTATTCATATAATCAAACTATATAGTGTACAAAAAATTTATGTATTTCAAAAATATTATTTTACAATACAAATATAATGTGTCTAGAGGGTTGACTACAAAACGTAAATATGGAGAGATTGTGATGCCCCTGCAAGGTGTAACTGATGTTATGAAACATTTCAAAAATTATACGGATATACCACATATTGCTCAGTTAGCTACCGAAGTAAATATGTGCTTGTCAATACATTTTGTGTTAAATTTTGTAATTTTCCTTTTTTGCACAGGTAAATCAGCTTCAAGAATCGTTAGCGACACAAATCATGGCAGATTTTCGTGAAGCTTTTTCTGGACCGAATGCTAAAAATTTCGTACCTAACAGACAAATAGCTGAGGCATGTTTAGTTGTTTCAATATTGGAGCCAAGAGTCAAGTAAGACGACCTATATTCAAAAATCATTTGTCACATTATATTAAACTTTTTATTTTATAGAGACGAATTATTAGAATGGTTTATAGATCTCCAACTATCTGAATATACACATTTATTTGACAGCGCTGAGGATGTAGCCTGGTTAGATAAACTCAACCAACGATATGTTTGGTTTAAACGTCAACTTTTACAATGCGAAGAAAAATTTGGTGCCATGTTTCCCATCCAATGGGAACTGTCTGAAAGAATTGCCGTTGAATTTTGTAAAATCACAAAGTATGTTCATTTATTATTAATTCAAGTATTTGGATTAAAAATACTATTGTTTTTAGAAATGAACTATCCAAATTAATGGGCAAACGGAAAAATGAGATTGACGTTAAACTTTTATTATATGCAATTCAAAAATCTGTCGAGTTTGAAAATTTAATGGCCAAAACTTTTAATGGTAGCACTTTAGTCCAAAACTGTGATAAATCTTTGAACAATATAGCTGTTAGTACTTAAATATAATTAATGTTATGTAAAATATTAATGTAATTATTCGTACCTTAGAAAGAACCATTAACCAATAACATGCAAATAGAAGAGAATCAACCATTTTCAGAAGAACTACAAATATCTGATGATGTTTTGGGAAATGTGTCCTCACAAATTCAGAAAAACGAGTCAAAACAAATTTCATCTCCATTTTATGGTTTGATTAGCGATTGTTTCCAACCATTTCTTTACATTTATATTGACAGCGTTGATAAGTAAGAATTGAATTGAAATCTGTAATTGGTATTTAAAAATATATTTTATAAACTCGTCTGTTTCAAGAAATCTGTCAGAATTGATTGAACGTTTTGTGAGTGACATAAAGATCACACTAGCAAAGGAGAATATTGATGATCAAACTGCTTCAGTTCTCCCAAATTGTGCAGATCTGTTTCTGTTTTATAAAAAATCACTAGTTCAATGCACTGAGCTTAGTAACCATAATCCAATGCTTGCACTAGCGACTGTATTCCAAAAATATTTAAAAGAATACGCAACTAAAATATTGGAAGTTAACCTTCTCAAGTATAAATATTTGCGTTTTTGGTTTTTAACAAAATAGAGTATTGTTATATTACATTAAAATGTGTTCAATTAACAGAGTAAATAATCCTGCTACTTCTTTAACTACTAATGTATCTAATATGACCAAAGACTTAATTAAAGATTTACAACTTCTTCCAAGTGGAATGACTGATGCGAGTGTTAAGAATATTAATTGTACTTCTCAAGAATTAGCTAAAATATGTTGGTAAGTGTATGGCGCATAAAAGTTATAACTAAAATGCTGTACTAATACTATTCTTAATATATAAAATATTTTTATCGAAGTATATTGACTACTGCTGATTACTGTTTGGAAACAACGCAACAGTTAGAAGAAAAGTTGAAGGAAAAAATTGATCCTTCTTTGGTGGGGAAAATCAACATGGTCAATGAACAGGATATATTTCAAAAGTAATTAAGTTTTAAGTATTTCAAAAACCATTTAATTAGTTCAATTTTGTCTTTGCCTTAGCATTATTTTCACATCTATTAAACTATTAGTTCAACATTTAGAAGCTGATTTGGAACCTGCATTAAATAATATGATCAAAGTGAATATTATTTATCACATTCGTCAATAATGTATTATTATTTCTAAAATTATTAATATCCCAGGTTTCTTGGCAAAACATTACCGCTGTTGGCGATCAGAGTGAATATGTTACTATTATGACTACACACTTGAGAGTGGTTGTCCCTATTGTTCGGACATATTTGTCAACATCGAGAAAATATTTTACTAAATTTTGTATCACTTTTGCAAAGTAAGTTATTCATCAAATAGAATACAATTTGTAATTAATTAAATAAATATCTTCCGTTATAATTATGTAATATATTTTTCAGTTCTTTCATACCAAAGTTCATACAGCATTTATACAAATGCAAGCCACTGTCAAACATTGGAGCTGAACAATTGTTATTGGATACGCATTCACTGAAAACTATTTTGTTGGATTTGCCTTCAATGAATCTTGATGATAACCGTAAAGCTCCCGCAAGGTATTTTTATTAATTAATGATTACGTATAGGTAAGTTATTTAATTTTTGTGTTATTTTATATTAGTTACACGAAGGTAGTAGTAAAAGGAATGACAAAAGCGGAAATGATATTGAAATTAGTAATGGCACCCACAATGAAACATTATACATCTTTTGTTGATCAGTATTTAAAACTGTTACCAGAATCTGATATGACGGAATTTCAAAAAATATTAGAAATGAAGGTCTGTCGGTTTATTATACTTAGAATACATTTAACCTTTAATTAATTAATCAAATCGTTAAATTGTGTTACAGGGTCTAAAAGCTGCTGAACGAAATGAACTATTAAATTTATTTAGACCTAGAAATCCAACCGGTAGTTTTGTTACAAGTACAGCAGCTTTGTCTAGTTTGAAACAGTATACGAGTCGCATAAAAAAAAATTTGATATCTAACTCAAATAACTAGTCATTTAGTCGCGAATAAAAATATATTTTTATACATTCCACGTATAACGTATTTATACATATTTTTAATTTTTTCTTTTTCTATAAAATAGTTTTGAAAATTATTGAAGGAAATATAATCTAATTTCACGAAAAAAACATTGTAATCTATAAACATATTCGTATATATATATATATATAAACATCAAAAATTTCGACTTGTTTTATTTTTAATATTTTATGTTATGTTAAAATACACCTATATATATATACATGCGTGTCATTAAACTTTAATAATAACAGCGAATCATTTGTATTTTTTTAATTTTAAATTTGCTACATTAAAATTTAAAACCATTAAATTACAATGTCAAAATGATTTATTTGAAATAATGAAATTTTTTTTTTCTTTTTGTTTTATTTTATAAATATTTTTAATTCACTTTTGTAAATATTAATACTAAGATATAATTTTAATTAAATCACTTTATTTTTGACGAAAAGTTAATATTTTGTTATTTATATATTGAGTAATAGTGTTTTTAATTGAATAATTTAATTTGGTCAACATGACCAAAAGTTTATTCTACTTTAAAACAGAATCTTAGCCAATAAATTGCATGTAGTTTATCAGTTATTTACCATTATTGAAATTTACAATTTAAAAAAGTTCTTTTTAATTTTTCTTCAGTTTACGGGTTATAATGGTTGGTTTATCTTTAGATTTTACTACCTTTACTGTTTAACGAGAAAATAACTAAAAAAAACCAAATATTACTACAATGAAAATAAATATTTA
Organism: Geopemphigus sp. TES_GeoC_2020; assembly: GCA_025469175.1. Classification (NCBI taxonomy): domain Eukaryota; kingdom Metazoa; phylum Arthropoda; class Insecta; order Hemiptera; family Aphididae; genus Geopemphigus; species Geopemphigus sp. TES_GeoC_2020. The sequence continues at coordinate 25,657 of JAIPRN010000436.1, read as the reverse complement.
TTACTAATAATCATTTCAGATAGTAGTATTAAAAAATACAATAAAATATTCTTGATTTTAAACTCTTCAACCTTAAATTACAAAACAAAAATAATTTTTAAACGTTTGAACTAATATGAAAAACAATCCATTTACAAATGACCTTTTTCTTTTAATTTCGCCATCAAAGTGTCGACATCGGCTAAAATGGAACCCGCCTGTCTTGTTGGTGGATCTTCAACAGACAACACTTGTTGACGTGGCGTCACGTCCACGCCGAGATCCGCAGGTGTAATCTTTTTGATGGGTTTCTTTTTGGCTTTCATGATGTTCGGCAGAGTGGCATACCTCGGTTCGTTCAACCTGAGATCAGCGCTGATGACAGCTGGCAATTTGACGCGTATCGTCTCCAAGCCGCCGTCGATCTCGCGCTTGACCACCGCTTGGCCATCATTGATGGTCACTTCGGACGCGAACGTCGCCTGTGGCCAACCCAATAGAGCCGCGGTCATCTGGGCCGTTTGATTGGAATCGTCGTCGATGGCCTGTTTGCCGACGATCACCACGTCCACCTTTTCGTCCGTGGCCACTTTGGCCAGCATCTTGGACACATGCAGCGGCTGCAGCGTGTCGTACTGGGCCTGTGGTACTTCGACGTGTACGCCGCGGTCCACGCCCATGGCCAGCGCGGTACGCAACGATTCCTGGGCCTGGGGCAGGCCGCACGATACGGCGATCACCTCGGAAGCGATCTTTTTCTCTTTCAAGCGGACCGCCTCCTCGACGGCGATTTCGTCGAACGGATTTAGCCCATGTTTGACGCCGTCCGTCACAACACCCGACTTGTCCGGTTTGACGCGGATCTTCACCGCGTAATCAATCACGCGCTTCACTCCGACCAGAACGCGAGCCATGGCCAACTGACGACGGGTTGGGGTTAACACGATCGTTGTTCGCCGAGAGTATTTCGCGAATTACGGCCGGGACGACGGCAATTCACTCCGGTGCCGCGTTCGGTTTTCGTCGAAGGGTACGCGGAAATGGGCCGACGAGGAAGTGCGGCGTCGACAAACACCACCGAGGTCGTCGTTATCTCGGTAAAATAAAACCCCCGTCAGCTGCGGCCGTGTTCGTTTTACGTATTTACGCTTGTTACCTGTTGTTATCAACGCCGAATACGTTTATTTATTCCGAACGTTATCGGGTCCGAATGTAGTCCGTATTGGTCACGGGTGTGCTTATCGAAAACGATCGGCATTACCTTGTGGTGACCGTAACGTAATCCGCCTTATTACGCGCCGACGTTATAATTGCTAATAAAAACGATCAATTATTCGTCCGCGCAACTTCTATTGACAACAAAACTAACGGTCTTATTTTTGGCGAACTTAAGTATCGAATTTAACAAACGCGATTCGAAACGTTACGTATATTCGCACGTCAATAAGCGGACGAAAATAAAACGTTGTTTCGCCGTGTATGAAATATAGTAGTTTAAATTCTATCAAACGCGTTTGGTAAAAAAAGGTACCGATCGAAACAATTTTATAAGTAAAGACTAAAACACCGTAGAATAACAGGAAAAATTAATAAAAACGTCTTCACAGCGCTGGACCCAATTGTAGTTGTCCACGACATAATGTCATATTTTCGTTAATAATAGTTGTTTACGACGTTCAACGTTTATACACGTTGTTTCTCAATTTAACGTCAAGGAAAATATTAAATTTGAAATACGTACTTGTTAAATGGAATTAATTGAAAACCCGAATTACAAACAAATATATAAAAATTACGTAGTATAAGATTAGGAAGCGTAAGATGTAAACCAATATTTGGAGGTGCATAGTATAATATTTATTACAAACAATACAAAATTCTTATTAAAGTCTGTAGTGTTACATATAACTACAGCGTTTATTTTTTAAATTCTATAAAACAAAAATTTCACATTGTAGGAAATATACACATCTAGTTTTATAATAACGTTGCGACGAAAATATTGAGGATAAGGTAGGATTATTTTGGTAGATTCTTAAGATCGTACAATACCCAAATTGGTATGATCAAAATCGATCCTGACGCAGCACCTCCGATAAGTAATTGTTTCTGCAAAAAATAAAGTAGGTAAATAGTTTGCCAATATTTGAATTCACGACTCAAATATTAGACGAAACAAATAACCGAAATATTTGGACTTAAAACGCTATAATTATAAATTATCCACCTAGTTGTCTCTCGGGTATTCATATGTTGATTAAAAATGATGAGAAAATATAGGTTCTATTTTAATTGTAGCGATTTAACAACGTTAATCGTCACATTTATTAGTTGGAATATTTATACAATAGGGTACACATTTAAGTCCAAAGCGGTTTTTGGTACGTTCGAATATTACGGCCGAATTTATAATATCGAAATCGAAACGGTAGATTTTCAAATTCAGATTCCACACCATCGACGGTCAATACAAACGTGCGATTAAATTACAAAACGAATATCGAGAGGACAAAATTACGTACGGTTATTCTGTAGAATATAAAACTAACGCGTTCTATTTTCTTACCCATTTTGGCATTCTGACTTGCGGCGGTCCGCCAACGATGATGTTGGTTCTCTTGGACATCACTTGTAGGGATTGTTTAGCCAAAGGCTGGACCATCTTGCACAGACCGTACATGGTTTCGTAGATTTGTATTCGGAACGAGAATGAAAAATAATCGAACGTTTTTACGCGACTTCTATTTAGCAAATCTCGAACGACTAATAACCTTTTCGACTTTCGGTAAATATTATTTGTTAATACTCCAAAACCATATTCCTCTGAAACATATGGTTACAGCGTGACCAATGACTTTATGGGTAAAATCACACGCGTGAAGTTACCAAATTGGCCGTCTAGTGATAAGTAAAAAACGATACGAGCGCAACGTACTCTCTATATTGCCTACCTCGAAACGCCTTAAAATCGTACCGTTTTCATTTTTAGCATTACGTCCGTCCAAAACACGAGGCACAATGCCAGACATTTTTATGCAAAATAGTTATATTGTACGAATTAGGTATATAGAAAACATCTTAATTTTTACCGAAATTATATTTAACTGAATGGCGATTAAAAAGTGAAATCGAACGGCGTTTTAGTTTTTGTCACGTTCAAATATCGCGCAAATTATTTGGCCTATAGTTACTTAACTTTCGTTCGCGTTGTTATAACGTTTATAACGATACGTATTATTTTTTTTTATTCAACCAAAGTCGATTATCTATCGCAGACGCGGTTCCCATCGTTACCGTACCGCCTCCTCCTCAGAACTAGCGCGTGATTAAAAATCTATAATTTCGTCGGTAAGAATAAAAAATAAATTCAACCCGTGAACAGTTAATCACGGTAATTTTTTTTTTTTAATAAAATATTTACAATTTGTATCGTACATAAAATAAGCGAACGCGGATTTATTTACGTAACTTGACCAGGAGGGAAGTTTTCCAGTGACAGAACCCTCGGAATTGAAATTTAAAGCTCAAGGAATTTAATAGATCTCTACAATGGCGCCTTTTTAATCGACGGGGGATAATTGTCGGGCGAGTGTTCATTACCTCGAATAGAAATACGTGGGTGGGAATTACGTTTGACACGGAATTTTTCGTAATGAATATGCGTAATTTTGTCGAGAATTTTGACGTTGAGGTGTTTATGAAGTGATTTGTCAGAAATGCAGAGGTTATTAAACGGAAAGTAAGAGCTCGGAGTGTGTGGATTATTTCGGAGTGTTTCGAATAACGATGATTTTCGCCGTTCGCGAAATACGATCGGCGCCGTGATGCAAGAAAATCTTACATTCTCGTCGTCAAATATTACGAGCGTCGGTTTGCGTGTTGCAATCATAACACGTGTACGAGAAAAGAACGTAAACGAATCGACTAGTCCACGATATTTGTCGAGTGGACGTTAGTCCAAAAAAGTCAAAAAGAACGGTATGAATTACACACATATACAGAGTGATCACTGGGACTACACCCATTTTGAAACGAACAGTACGACTTAATTGCTTTTTTATTAAAACTGCGTTTGAAAATTTTTTAACGCGCCAGAAGGTATGCCATTTATGTTACGTAACAAAAATAATATCTTCCAAATGACGTCCGCCTTGTCTGATACAATTTTCGTGTCTATGGATAAGGTTGGCTCATACGCTGTCCAGTGTTCTTTCGTCGGTGTATAACATTTCTCTCTGAACAGCTATTTTCAGTTCTTTTAATGAATGAGATTTTTTCAGCATACATTGTCTCTTTTAGGTAGCCTAACAAAAAAAAATCACACATACTCAGATCCGGAGATCGTGGTGGTCAAGAGTTATCTCCAAACCTGGAAATATTCGGACTTAACAAAATTTGACAGACAAAAGCCCATCGGGATTGAGGGGGGAGGTCTTATGTTCACTCCTAAGTCCGTCTATGATACGAGCGTAAAAAATGATTAACGATAATCTGTTCGCGTTTATAGTTGCACGGTATTACAGATGAAATTGGCGCTATTACGGTCACCTCCGGGTACTGGTCGAGTAAACCACTTTATTTACAATGGTGCAAAATCGGTTGATATTGATAAAGCGCGCGGCTAATACAATTCCGTGCCCAACGATAACAGACGCGATTATCATCTATGTGCCCAATATATAAACGAATAATGATAATTTAAAATCGTTTAAGAAGTGTTTTCCGTAAAACTCTTCGAAGGCGTTTTTTCGGTACCTAAGGACCCGATCGACTCGCCATCATGACCAACTACTTGGCCGGCGGAAGAGTCAACGTGGGTTTGCTCCAAGAGAGCGCGGCCAAAGATTTAATGTGTTTGTTGGACGAATGCGACGGGCCTAAAGTAAATAAAAACCGAATCGTCGCTCGACGGTTTTGGCGACATGGTTCATTCACGTCGTGATATCGATTTGTATATTTTTAATTAAACGTTTATTCGTAGGTCATAATTCTGGACGAAGGTCTAACAAGACCAATCGGTTTGATTGCCACCTACAGCTTGTTGCGAGAACATGATGTTAAAGAAGTGTTTATTTTAAACGTTGGTAAGTTAAGTACATTCCGGGAAAAAGTGAAAAACGTCGTTTTCATTACAAGACCGTTTTTAACACATATGGACATGATATGTGAAAACATACACAAGTAAGTGTTAAAATGGATTCGCGCTTATAACGTTCATTTGTTAAAGTAACTGTTTGAACGTTTATTTTTGTCGTTAATACTTCCACGTTTGTTTATAAAAATGTTAAATCGCTAAGTGAAATGCCCAAATAAATCCGTTTTTCCTAAAAATGTGTGTCATGATTTCAAAAATGAATGTTTGTTTATCATAATGAACAGTCAGAGTTGTGGTTTGCACTAAATGCCATTGTACATATTATAAACTATTTTAATACCATTTTTCTGATAACTATGGTTTTATAATTTTTTTATATGCAAAATTTGTTTTTTTTTCTAGAGAAAATGACGATGATCTTAAACAAAGAAAATATCATTTATTTTTTGTTCCTACCCGTAGTTTGTTATGTGAAAAACGTTTAGAAGTAAGTTCATAACTGTATATTTATATATATATGTGGATGTGTGTATTAAATTATTATATTTCTGTTTTAGAGGAAGGGTGTATTGGGGAATTTTGTTCTCATTGCAGAATTTCGTTGTTTTCTATTTCCTTTTGAAAGTGATCTAATTTCAATGGAAATGAACGATTGTTACAAAGTATATAATTATTTAGTTTGTATTTCATACTTTTAGTAAAGTTCTTTTTATCGATATTTGTTATAAATAATAACTGAATAGTAAGAGAAAAACAAGTATTAACGTAAATTATTTTTACATATATTTGTCTTTTCTATTTTAATTTTTTTCGATTTTCAAACATTTTTAGGAGCTATCATTAGAAAATGACCCGACATGTTTATATCGTGTAGCTCAAGCAATTGTTATGCTGGAAGATCTCTATGGACGTATTGGTCGGGTAACTGGTAAAGGTTCTGTTGTTAAACAAGTATGGGATTTAGTATCTAAATTATCGTTAGAACCTCGCAAACCTAATTCTAAAGCAAATAGAAATTATAAAACTATTGACCATCTCGTCTTAATTGACCGTTCTGTAGACTTGATGACACCAATGGTTACGCAGTTAACTTTTGAAGGACTTATCGATGAACTTTTTGGAATTGATTGTTGTAAGTGAACATTTTTGTTAGTTTCAATTATTTTGATTTAACCGCAATTGACACTTTTGTTTTAAGGTACTGTAGAACTACCAGCAAACAAATTTGTTTCTGAAGAGGAAAATGCTAACTTATTAACGTGTAAAAAGATTGTATTGAACTCAAACGACGAGATTTTTGCTGAAACTAGGCAAGTCACCCTACCGTATTTTCCTTTAATCCCCTCCCCGAGTAATTATTTTTTTACAATATTGTAATTTTTTTGTTCAAACAGAAATAAACATTTTAATGCTGTATTAATGAACCTGAGTAAAAGAGCCAAAAACATTACTTCAGAATATGATGAAACCCGCAGTGATAAAACTGTCCAGAAAATGAAACAATTGGTGTCCAGACTTCCATATATGTTGATGTTAAAAAAACAACTTTCCACATGTAATCAACCTATAATTCATTTTACTTAGCATCAGTCTAGTGTTTTGTTCAATATGCATATTGATTGAACACTGAATGTTTAATCAAATGTATGGTGGTTGTTTAATATTGTTTAATGTTTAATTTTTTTCAGATACCACAATTGCCGGACTTATTAAAGAATTAACGGACAAAACAAGATTTCGAGATTTAATAAATCTACAACAGGAACTGATTTTGGGTATTGAATCAGACAAAGTATTACCACAAATAGAAGATTTGATTTCCAACAAATTTGACCTTATTATGGTAACATAATATCGATAAATGTAGACTTATAACATGTATATTATTGTTGAACTTTGTATATTTATTTCAGGTGTTGCGATTAATATGTATGCAATCTGCTGTTAATTCTGGATTAAAGCAAAAGGTTTTGGAGTATTACAAGAGAGAAATAATTCAGACATATGGTTTCGAACATCTTATAACTATGACGCTTTTGGAAAATTCTGGTCTTATAAAAATACAAGTAGTAATTTTAGTGTTTGATAATTGTTCTATTAAAATACTATGTATATATATTTATAATCAATATTATTAAAGACGAGTTCAAGAAGCTATGCTGTCTGTCGGCGATTATTAAAATTGGATGTTTATGAAATGAGTGAAGTTGATCCTGATGATGTTAACTATGTGTATGGAATCTACGCTCCTCTGAGTGTTAGATTGGTTCAACATATATTAAAGTCTGACAGCAAAGTGTTGTCTGATGTTTTACCATTGTTACCTGGGCCACTTGTTGAACATGTTAATCCTGATATCGATCAAAGTAATGCAATATTGTTTATTTATACAATTGTTTGAAAAGTTATAATAATGTACAATCTAACAAATTGAACTATTAACATTCGTACTTAGTGCCCAATACAAGTTTTCTAGCTGACTCTCAAAAAGTTGTACTTGTCTTCTTCATAGGAGGATGTACATTTGCTGAAATATCTGCTCTCAGGTTTCTATCATCACTTGAGGACTGTAAGTCATTACAAAATATGTTGAACTTTTTGTTCAATTAACCCCTTAACTCAACGTGCGATATTATTTCAGCTACAATTGAATATGTAATTGCCACCACCAATATTATGAATGGCAATAGTTTCCTCAAGTCATTATTAATCCCCGAAATAAACAAGAGTCTGAATAAGTAAGAATGATAATCTACTATAAAATTCCAATAATATAATGTACCTATGTATTACATACATAATAAATATTTATTTTTATACAATAAGAATGTAAATTATTTTTCATTATATTTATTGTTATTTGTAAAATAAAATAAACAAAAAAAAAAAAATTTACCCCTTTCAAATCATTTATGTTTGTCTAAAAATGCTTTACAAGATCGTAAACACTGTTGGTAACATTTCTCAAATCCTCGATTATCGGAATCATAATACGGATCTTGTATTATGGAATCGCCCTGTGGATCGAATGAACCCAACAACAGAACTTGAGCCTTGGACCCTTTTGGTTTTTTACGGTTGATATCTTTTATATTACTTTGGTCCATACCAAATATGAAGTCGAACACGTTAAAGTGTTCTTTGACCAACTGTTGCGCGGAATGCTCGAATTGTATGTTATTGTCACGCAATACAGTCATTGTCCGATTGTCTGGCGAACAGCCTACGTGCCATCCGCCAGTACCGGCGCTTTCAACGTGCCACTGGTCAGCCACGCCATTCTGCTTGGCCACTTCTTTGAATACCGCTTCAGCCATAGGTGACCGGCATATGTTGCCCAAGCATACGAACATGGCGCTCTTTTTGTCAGCCATTGCGGAAAGTCGGTACTTCGATGAAGAACGCAAACCCAAAAACAACGTACGAACGATAAATTTGAAAATTGAAATTCAAGTACATTTTTTATCAACGTTTTCCCGGTTTGTGATGGATTAAAACCCTTCGAAAGTAATAAAAACGTGATAGCGAGCACTTTTTTTGTATCGTCCTTGGTGACTGAACATTATACTGTCAACTATTAACATGGTATAAAATCGGCTATTCTGATCGCGGCGCGGCATTAAAATATGTAATGTTTGAATAGCAAAATGAAATGGGGTTTTTCAAAATTTTTGCTTCATGTCTACGATTTGGAAATAAATACGTTTTGCCCGTGTCTCTTAACTTATAGATAGTTTTCGAACAATACATTTTTATTCAACTTGTAATCGATTTAACGGAAATGAAAACGCGGAATGAATTACAAAAAAATTTGAGGTATTTTAACATTTGTGAAATAAATTTTGTTAACGGCTCGATCTGTTTATAAACAAATATTGACGTGAATTTGTTTTTAAAATTGGAACGTTAATTTTCAAAGTTGAATTTCGTATAAAAATATAAAAATATAAAAAATAAAATATAAAAATAAAAAATAAAAATAAAATATAAAATATAAAAATACAGTTTTAAACATTTTGTAAGTGTGTGTTTCACGTTATTTGTTTTGAAATTCGAACGAGATTTTACAATTGTCTACCTTTTTTTGCAATTACTTCCGTAAGCTTTTCTTAGGCTTAATTAAAATATACGTGCTTGGTATATTATGAAGAAATGAGGTTAAAAATAAAAATCGAAACATTTATGCCATTTACATACATATAATAGCTTCCGATAGAAACAAAATTTATAGTAAATTATTTCCTGGCAATTCTAAAATTCCTTATGAAACGTATATTATCTATTTCATTGTAATTCTTTGTTTTAGTTTGGCATCAATGAATACATTTTCGATATTTGAATGATGATTTTTAAGCTAAGTGTAACAAGTGTATATGTTAGAGAATTAAGAAGCCTTCAAATTGTAAAACACAAAAGATAACATTGCAAAATAAAATTATTCAGTTTTTTCTTTTTTTACACAAATTATATTGATTAAGATGTGAATAAATAAAATATATACAAACTAGTCTTAATGGGTAGAAAAAACTAAGCACAATAACTCTTGTTATGATAATAATTTTGTGAATCAAAATCATTGAAATTCTCACTGTAACATGTTATGTGTAAGCAGTTCTGATACTTGAAATGAGTAGGCATAATGGCATCGTTGGATACTGCAGTAGTCAGACTTAAGATAATCAAAATCTTGGGTTTACAAAAATTACTATTAATTATAATCAATTTTTAATTTCAATATCTACGCATTTTTTTATTTTTGGAAATCCAAATTTTTTTGGAGTTCAAACTAAGGAAATTGAAAGCTTTACAAAAATTATTACTTGAATCATGCTTGATTATCTTACAAATAAGATAAGTACTTATTAATAATTAACCCACGGGTAAACATTTTACAATTACATACCACCCCAGTAAATTAAGAGTCAAGTTACTTTATTATTTTTTTATATAAATTGCTTTAAGTATATTGTCTGAATAGTCATAAGTATATGGTTATGTAAGTGCATCAAATATAATTTTAACATTATAGCATAAATACAACAGTATTATGTACAAACATATATTTACTACATACATTGTCAGATCTGAGACTTTTAATTTTAAACACTAGTCATCATATTTATATGAAACATATTGTTATCAAAATTTAAATTTTTCTATTAGAATAAACATTATGAATTGACATTTTAAAATGAATATCAAATAGCACAAGATTAACAAAAGAAAATATGTTTATATTGTTGGTATAAAACAAGGTACAACATTATAATGTAACAATACATGATTTTGTAAGTACAAATTTATCTATAATACAATATATATTTTTTAAAACTGTCCAATCCATAATTATTAGAAATGTGCCGATGTAATAAATCACATAAATAAAATGTCATAGTTTGAGTACGTCATTCAATTTATCCAGTGCGAGCCTTAAAAAAAATGATGACAATCAAAGAAGAAATAATGACACATGTTGCATTAAATATTGTAAATACTTTATTCAACATACTTTGCTTGTGGTTGTGATTTGTCTATGTCCAATGCTACCAGTTTTGATTGATTTAAAAATGGCATTAATTCTTTAGGTGTAGTAGTTCCATAAAAAAGCCATGAACTGGGTAAAATGTGAGCAATCTGTGAAGAATAATGACATTAATAATTCCATTGGAACCTTCGTATGTCTCTTCTGTATGAGAAGGTAGTGAACATACCATTGTAATTTTTAAAATAGCTTCTAGTGGCTGTAACGTTCGAATGGACGTTAATAAATATCTGTTGAGTACTTGGTTCACGGCTAAGTCAACCAACAGCGCATCTTCAATAATTTTATGCCAACAGAGTATATTACTTAACAGTTTTACAGCCATATTGAATTGCCTTTGAAAGTATACATTCATGCGACCAGTGTTCATTACTCTGAAAGTCAAAATTGTATTCGCAATAAATTATTAAAAGCGTAACCTCATTAAAAAGTCTATTTAAAAAAGCTTACTGTCTAGATGATATGGGAATAAACACGTCATAATCAACCGCATCTTTAATCCGTTCCACTATATTGGACAACAGTAACATTAATAGTTTACTGTCTGGATCGATGGTAGGATAATTATTCAGTATATGTTTGACAATATTACAAATGCGTTTAGTCTGCTTCGATGACAGTGGGTCCCATTGACTTGTAACCATTTCTAAGCATCAAAATTTAAAAATGTACTCGAAGTAATATTTGTTTATATTATTATTGTTTTGTCAATAACAAAACATAAATAATTAATTTGTATACATACGATCAATTTTACCAAGCACAACTTTCTCTATTGTTTTAGGTATTAATTCTAAATCTACGTTTTTTAATAACTGATCAACACTGCTGATCCCATTCATTGAATATTTTTGCATACTTTTATACCATAACATGTCTTCTAACATCAAATCATCCTACAAAACCACATATAAATGTAATTTTTAAATTGTACATCAAATAATGTAATTTAATTTAAAAACATAATTTTGCTGAATTAAAAACAACAATATTACTATAAAATTAATCAAAAAAAAAAAAAATATATATTGATATTAAAATTTAAAATTGGTTATAATTAATAATGACTTTTGTAAAACCAAGATTTTAGTTAACTCGAGTCTGACTATTGCATAAATATTAGAGCACAGTGATGGTCAATAAAATCTTAATAGCCACACTACAAGTTGACTATAGAGAGCACACATTTCTATGACTGTTTTGAATATCAAATTAGAATGATAGATTTAATATTTTATTACCATAGCATATTATATATTATAAATCAATAAAATTTAAAAAGAATAGTCATTTTTGAGATCGAGAAATAATCTATAATTTAAAATTATTTAAAGGAATAAAACTGCTTAATACTAGGACATCATATCCACATTTATTGTATCTATCTTCAAATATATATTGTTTTGCTTAAATTTAAAGTTTTAACACTTATTACCAAATTTAAAGAAGAGAATATTTTTGGTGTTATTTGTGTTGTGTAAAATACTTAAAAATATTTGCTAGTTATATTTAAACAAAAAATAAAAATTTGTAACACTGATATTTGCTCAGTATATGTTTAATTTGATGTCTGTATTCTTTTGCTTATATTAGTTGTATGAATAAAAGGAATAAATACATTCCCAACATTTTGTTATTACAGTAATTATAAACTAAAGTATAATTTTTTAATCATAACAATTCAATTTTTAAAAAATATCAATTTGTTTCCCTCTATGTACAGTAATTCCTAACCAATACTTTAATTACTTAGTAATATTTACCTCTAATGGATTCCATGTTAACATTTCTAGACGAACATAAGGTCCGATTAATTTAGGTAGACACACATTAACATAGGCTTCTACATAACTGTCTGGGTACTTGTTTTTCCATTCTAACATGTGTTGTAATATTAAATCAATTGATACAAATTCATCTAGGACATCGTCCATTAACAGATTTGAATCACTTTTAATGATCTCTGCATAAAGAAATATTAATTATAATTAGATAACTAAATATTTTTAAATTATCAAATATTGTAAATACCAATTTGTGTTCTGAACGCTGATGCGTCTGTTTCAGGAACTTCTTCATCACTAGACATGCCGTCGGCGTGTTTACTAATAGCTTTTAATTCTCTCATTCGCATGCGTCTAATACGACGACCTTCACGTTCTGCAGCTCTTCTTTGTTGTTCTTCAGATCTTGAATGATTAGCTGAAGGCAATCCAGGTTCTGTTGATGAAATTACATTAACATTTTTAGATAATTTAGATATTTTTTTGAAATGTTCATAAATTTATTTTCAAAAATTTTAAAGTACATAATCGAAATTATGTGGAACAAATAAATAAATATTCTATCTAGTTAATGTTTATATATTACGAATAAAAGTTTTAAAATTTGATATTTTTATATAATTAGGACAACAAATATTAGCAATAAACATATATCATAGGATGTGAATAGCAACATATAATCATTAACAAGAAGTTGTACAAGTTACTTTCTAATAAAATAAAATATTGATATAATTAACTATTATTGATAAGACATTTTTAGAAATATGTAACATTTGTTTAAAATGTATTAATTAAAGTCATTGATTTCAAATGCAATTTTTATCTTAAATAGTTAGGTACTTCAAACACTGAACATCTATATTTACATATAGAACATAGTATAAAACCGTAAATCATAATAATTTATATAGATTGATATTTATTTACTATTAGATGTAGCTTCTTCAGCTTGATCCCGAACATCTTGTCTACGCCTTGCTATTAGATCTGTACGTCTTTTATCATATAACTTAAATAGACGCTGTTCCAATCCGACAAGTACTGGAATCTATTAAACAATTATTTAATACATTTTAAATGTGTATTTATTAGTTTTTGCAAACAGGAATCATCAAATGATTGTTTAAGATATATATATTGTTTTAACATTTTATAAAATGATGACGAACATTGTTGAAATACAACTTCCATAAACAACCAACCACAAGAATTTTCGTGATAACTAACTATGAAAATCAATATTTTAAAAATGTATACATTTATTTATTTAATTGCCTATTCGGAAAAAATATTTTTTATTTATTAATTTAAAAATTTGTATCATCGTATATATTAATTTTTAGTACAATTTCATATTATCGTAACGTTAAATAAATTAATGAAACGAAACAAAGTCATATTAAATAATATGAAACATGTTGAAAATAGTTATCAAATTATCTTAGTTTTTCACATACATTTTATAAGTTTTGAACATCAAAACATTTTTTAAAATAATTTTAATAGTTTTAAAAGTAAAATATTTAATTAAAGCCAAATTGCTGTAATTATTTCTTTGACTGTCTATTGAATAACATCACTGAAACTAGAAAACACGCCTACCTTTTCATCAAGACATTCTACCAGATCAGTGACGTACCCACGCAAATCTTGATAAAACTGAAAACATTCAGCCAACTCTGGAACGTTTTTTTTTAACATTTCAATTCTATTCTTGATCTCTGGTATTTCGTCGATCATGTCTTGAAGATATTTCTGATTTGGATTCCGTTCTTCTTTTAGTTCATTTAATCTGTAATAGAAGTATGACAATTATATGACAAATCAACTAAACACATTATGTCAAAATGTACATGGTTTTAGATTTATTTATGATTTCGTCCACGTCCATTGTAGTCATTAACCCTTGTGGAACATAGGTCGAATCTGGGAATCGAGGTTTTTGATTTATTAATGTCGGCATTATGACTTGTTGATCTTGCGCAACCATGGGATGTGGGACGATATTATTGTACATAGCAGCAATTCCAGCGGATTCCTGTTGGACCGCAGCTAATTGTGATCCTGTAACCGCTTTCCGTATCTGTTGAGTTTCCCAATCGTTATCTTCATCAAGTTCATCAGGGTCTTCAAGGTCACTATTGTTAGAATGATCTAAACTCGTTCCAAATATCAATATTATTAATATCTATTCAATCAATGTGAATATGATTTAATATTTCTGTTACCAGCCAATGTAGTGTGTAAACTTTTTTTTCTATCCTCAGCTTGACTAACAATTCCAGACATAACGATTCTGCCTTCGTCATCACTATCATCCAGTTCATCTTCTTCTCGAGTCAAACGTCGACCAGTAGCTACAGTGGCTTGTTCATTATCAGCATTAGATTCACTAAGTTTTAAGTAATTTGATTAGTAAACAATATTTTTATATAGAAACGACTTATAAAATTAGGATAAAAATGTAAACATTTTTTAAAATTAAAATACCTATGAGACTGTGATGATAATGGTATAAAATCTTCTCCTAAATCGCGCGCTTGTTGCCTACGTTTTCTAGCAGCGTGAATTAAAGCTGCATCAGGAATTTGACCCTCTAGAATAAAACAAACACGCACATTAAAAATAACAATATTGTCGTACAATGCAGTTCTTTTCTTCCACTTTTAATATAACAAAGAAAATCGATTAGTCTTTTTTTTAAATTTTTGTACACCGATAATTTATTATTTTAAATTAAATTTTGCCTAATGTTATATAATTATCAACTACCACTTATTATAATCGTGTAAACAAATTCCATACTTTTTAACAATATTTTAACTTGGTCAGGATTAGAAAATCGATGAGAAGATGAATTACATGAATCAGGTTCTTCATCTGATGATTCATAGCCGGCCATTTCGGCAGCACGGCCTGTAATAATTATTTCTTTCTTTGAGACAGGTGCAGACTAAACGTACATAAAAAAAGAAAAAATGGGATATACAATTCGTACTGTTTAATATGTATCGAATATTAACAATGAAAAATTATTAATTACAATCGTTATTTCTTCTTTGACAATAGGTTTCGCTGTGATACTGAAGCTTTTAAAACATTTCTTGCCATTCTCGATTTTTTCTTTGCCCAATTTCTCTTTATTCATTTGTTTTTTAATTTTTTTACTATACGACGATTTTTTAACTTTGAACTCTTCACCATCGTCACCTAAGCATAATGAACAAAACACGGGTTACCCTTAAACATATAGTTTAACATTTTCCTGGCCAGACCCTTCTTGCCCCTTCTCTCCTTCATTCACCACCAACAATTAAATAGGTACTCACATTCGTTCATCTCGTCTCCGAAGCTCAACGTGCCGACTTTCTTTAACGGTTTTTCACGGGGCGGCTTGGACATTTTCAGCACAGTGTCCACTATTTCAGATTTCTCCTCATTTTCGTTATCATAGCCGTCCGTTTCTCTGACACGCAAATTGCGTTTGGGCTTCCTGAATTGCATCGACATCGTTCGCTGAATTAAAATTAACGCATCGACAACACAGAATATACGCGAATTAAGTAATTTATAATGTGCGGCACGAAAAACTGAAAAAAAATCGGAAAAGTCATTATACGATAATAATTACACAAACATAAAAATAAGCGT
Source organism: Geopemphigus sp. TES_GeoC_2020 (assembly GCA_025469175.1). Taxonomy (NCBI): domain Eukaryota; kingdom Metazoa; phylum Arthropoda; class Insecta; order Hemiptera; family Aphididae; genus Geopemphigus; species Geopemphigus sp. TES_GeoC_2020. The sequence goes on along the minus strand of JAIPRN010000436.1, from coordinate 9,603 downwards.
CCGATGATAACACAATCAATACCGAGGGTAACCAGTTGATGTACAATTAATTCCCCCGAAAAACGAGCCTCTACCGATGATTGGATGAGCGTCACGAATAGGCGCGTCGCGGGTCTTTTGAAATCCGCGAAGATTGAAAACGAAAAACGCGTATCGACGGTGAAGTTAAAACGGTGTAAATACAGCGTTTTTGACGAATTTGTGTGCAAAACGAAAACTCGATATTATTATATATTATTTAATGCGTCGAGATTGTTTTTTTGAATGAAAAACACGATTTAGAACAACTTATTTTTCCCTATTGTCAATCTATAATAGTCCGTCTTATTAAAACAATTTTAATCATATACGCGTATTGATACCGAGTGTAATAAATAAAACGTATCCGCAAGAAAAAAATTATAGCGCTTCAATTAATTTTCACGTTGCACTTGTTAACTATATCTTTCAAATTTAACTTTTGTTATTGATTAAAAAAGAAAAACTAACTGGATTTTTATTCGCTCGAGATTCGAGAACGTTTTTTTTTATTTGAATAAAATTGTGTATTATTTCCTGTTGTTATTTAGAGACACAATAATGTACATTTTACACATTTTCCGGGAGAACGAGAGAAAGACGATATTTTTTCGTTTAAACGAGTGGCTGCCATACACTTTCGGATATCCCTTAGTATCGTGCCGGATTAGCGAAAAAATCATTAATAGAATATTCACTCGACGGTATGGAATCGAATGAAAATACGTTTCAAATCGTATGAAACGACTGAAATAGTAATTTAAATACGACCACGTATTTACTTACATTATTGTTATTTTAGGTCATATTAACGGTATATTATTCCCAGGTTAAATTATTTCTTATTAAAACCGTATCAAAATTGTTTATGTATTTTACGTAACTATTATTAGTCATTATTATATTTACGAACTTAGTAAATATAAAAATTATACATCAAAGACGTATAAATTATTCTTTTTGTTTAAAAGAAACAAAATAAAAAAATAAATTATATAACATTAAAAGGTTAACGATATTCATAAGCGCCTACAATGAAATATAAACCGCGATTTTTGTATAAACGGTTTACTTTAAACGAATATTATTTGACATTGTTACGTAGAGAGATGTGTAGTTTAGTGTCCTTTTTTAATCGAGTTATTATTTTGTAGGATTTTTTTTACATACCTGCGTGTCGTTCGTTCATATATAGTTTTTAAAATATTCACAGTAATTACCTTTTGAAGTTGACGTCTTCGTTTTGGGAACTCCGAACTAAATTTGTTAGGCGTTGTCGTTTATGAGAAAAAAATTACAAAATAATTTTATACAACATATCACATATTTATGCGGGTTTATTTTGGCAATTAATTAAATAATAACGTAATAACATTTATCCGTACTTTAATGGTTCGCCGATAAATTGTTGTAATATAGAATAAGTTTGGCGTGTTCGAAGAATACGCGTGTTAAAAGTACATGATACGGATACAATATTCGAATATTTTTATTTTTAAATATGAAATATACGCGTTAGATTAGATCACAAACAAGCGATAAGTATAACAGTTTAACAATGGTATATTATGAATACCTACAAAAATAATAATTATTATGTTCACATATATACGTAGTACGTGTGTATTTAGTGTTAAAATTTCGACAATTAAACAGTATATATATATATATATTACCTGTCATTTACACTTATGGTTTTTTACAAATTATTACAATACTTACAATACAAATTCACTGTCCCGACTACAATATATAAGTGTATAGTTATTTGTTACTAGTATACGAGTATATGTAGGTACGATATTGTGGACTATATTGCACCTCACACCTGCGAGTCATCGACCTTTGCGGCAAATGGAATTGTTGCATTATTAACAATTATAATTGTATATTTTAGGGAAATATCGATAAGGTTTTTTTTTAAATTATTAGGTTTTTTGTACAACATGTATTATGAACTTTCAATGATACAACGCGGGGAAAAAATATTAGATATTTTTCATACACTTCAATTAAAACTTTTGATAACAAAATTATTATCACTATTATTATATATAAACAAACGTTAAATGTTTTTTTCTTCAAGATTACATAGCTTTTTGTACATACATTTGTTTGGATGTATATAGTATACGTTTAACCTATAGATCTTTTCATAGTAATTGTTGAGCGTCCTTCTCTCATGATTTTTCGTTTTGAACATATACGAAACGATAAACCTACTGCTCTGCACAGTCGATCGCTCTATAATAAAAAATTCGATCGTTATTATTATATTATGCGAATAATGATAAACAAATTTAATTAAATTCGTACCGAACAATTTTTAACGATAAACAAATGACATAGCCATCGGTCGTTGTATATATCTCTGCAAGTGTAGAATACCTGATCTGGGTTATCTTTGACCGATGCACAGAACATTACGTTTTCAATAGTTTGAGCCAAAATTAAATTCTAAAAAAAAAACCCCCGATAATGTTTAGTTAACTTTATTAAATATATTATTGCGATTTTATAGGCAAATTAAAATAAGAACTAAAAATATTACGAATATCAATGTTTCCTAATAAATATGTCTGTACCTAATATTAAAAATGCGAATTTGGTCGAAGATTAGTCGAAATACTTATTATTTACAGGAGCAGATCGGAAAATATATTTTTAAACTAAGTAGTTATTTACAATAATTAACTGTATTGAAAATCATTTAGCCCAGTACAATTGTATATGGAGGATATGTTTCAATTATCCTTTTAATTATGTATCCATATGGCTATATTCACGTATCTTGCTAAAGGAACAATTTTTGACAAATAAATATGCTTAAAAATCTACCTCAACTTTAATACTTCTACCAAATGAATTAATATTTAGTGTCCTATAGTTTTGCATTATGTAGGATTCAAACACATTTATACCCATCTAAAATATTTAATTTCGTTACACTGACCTTTGAATTTCGATCAACAATTCTTAACTCATATCCGGTTATCCATAACACAGCAGCATCGAAAGAGGCAATTCCTTTTGTATAGTCATCATATAATTTTATAAATGATTTACGGCATATTTTTGAATTTGTGGGTTCAGACACTTCAACGCAGCCTAAATACTATAAAAATTATAAATGTAAAATAAATTTTTTTATAGATATATTTACAGAACATCGATAAATATACAAATAAATAAATAATTAAATATATATATATATATTGTATTTACTTATTTACTTACGTCAACATTAAAAGAACAATTTCCATTCAGTACGCTGATTTCGTCTTGAGGCCACCCATTAATGGAGTTATCTATAACATCTTGGTTGTTCGTTTGATTATAATATGCCATTTCAGACATCTAGTATTTCGAACGAATAATTTTTAGAGTTTAACCACAGTTCCTGTACAATTAAACAATATTATTTTTATAATGATTTTGTCAATTATTTTTATAATAATAATTTTTACATATGTTATACACGGTGTATGACAAATTCACGACTGATAGCGTTGAATTTTTAATTAGAATATTAAGAAAATAAATCTAACTTAATAAATAACCGTTATTCATAGGTGATATATTTTCATTATTTGTTACTATTAATAAAATAGACAATTATAATTGCGAAAGTTCTCGGTAGTAATGGATGCAGTTACAAAGGAGATGCAGAGGGAAGTACCATGGTGTATGTTGTTTGCGGATGATATTGTGTTGGTAGGAGAAATTAGGGAGGATGTTAGTCAAAGACTCGACGTGTGAAGATTAGTTCTGGAAGAGAAGGGATTAAAGATTAATAGAAGTAAGACAGAATACATAGAGTATAAGTTTGAGGGAAAGGAACAAGTAGATGAAACAAGAAGTGGAATGATAATAGATGGGGACGAGATAAAAGAGGTTGAATGTTTTAAGTATTTAGGGTCCCCTGTATAAAATAACGGGGATTTTGGCGAGGATGTGAAGTATAGGATTAGGTGTGGGTGGATTAAATGGAGAGAAGAGTCTAGTGTCTTGTGCGATAAGAGAATTCCAATGAGGCTAAAAAGTAAGTTCTATAAGAGTGTAGTGAGACCAGCTATGCTGCATGGTTTAGAGTGTTGGGCGATGGACAAAAAAATAGAATGCTTAGATGGATGAGTGGGGTGATAAGAGAAGATAAGATAAGAAATAAATATATAAGAGGAGCATAGGAGTAGCGTCGATTATGAATAAAGTAAAGGAGAATATATTTACATGGTTTGGTCATGTTATGAGGAGAGAAGATTCAGAAGCAGTAAGAACAGTTATGGATTTGAGCGTGGAAGTAAGAAAAGAAAGGGGAAGACCAAAAAAGAAGTGTTTGAACGGGATTGAGGGTGATATGAGGAATGCGGGTATGTACGTGAATGATGTGGGAGATCGAGTCAAGTGGAGGTTTAGGACCAAGGTGGCCGACCCCAAATAGTTGGGAGAGTAAGGCGAGGAAGAAGAATCATAATTGCGAAAAAAATGCAAAATATTTAAACTTTAAAAAAAAATAAATATTTAATGTAAACGAACATTTTAAAATACAAGTCATAACAAAAAATAATAGCTTAATATAGACATGACTTTGAAAATGAAAAATAATACGGATTAATGTACTTAACGTGTACGCTTCATTCGTATAGATACGAGGGCTAATCAAAAAGTTCCGAGACTTTCTTTATATACATTTATTTTCAATAGTTAAAAATTAGAAAACTTTATCCCCTTCAAAATATTCTCCTTGGGTGGCAATACACTTTTCCCAGCGTCGCTTCCATTGCAGGGAGACGTTCTGGAAGTTTTCTTTTGTAATACTCTTCAGTTCCTCCAGCGATTTTTTTTAATGGCCTCAACGTGGTCAAAACTTTCTCATTTCAAGGGCCTTTTTATTTTTGGGAAGACAAAGAAGTCTGCTGGGGCCAGATCTGATAAGTAGGGAGACTGTCATCGCTTTTTCAGGCAAAAATCGCGAATGAGGAGCAAAAAATGCACAGGGGCGTTGTCGTGGTGCAGTACTTAATCACCGTTTGCCCACATCTCTGACCTTTTTTTTCATTCTTGCCGCCACTCGACGCACATATAATTTTTCCGTTAAAATTGTTTGGCACGAACCAAGTGAAATGTTACATTCCTTTGTCATTTCCCCGAATGGTTAGACGACAATTCGAACGTAAATCAGCGATTGTGTTGGAATGTTACTACCCAAGGTGGATAGCAATAGAGATAAAGATCTAGCTAACATTATCGTGATAATGATCGAACAAAAAAAATGAATTAAATCGTTTAGGAAATCAACGCGGCGTTAAAAAGGTTAATTTAGGAAATTTACATCAGCCTTATGAAATGTCATAGATTTAAATCAAACTAACAAAACCAAAGACATTTTAATAAAAGAAACTGTATTTTTTTAACCGGAGGCCAAAGTTTATTTATTGTTTTTGTAAAAGCTATTATATACATAAACATCAAATTAAAATGTGGGCTTGTTTTAAAGCTAATTTAAATCGTAATTCTAGGTATCATAATTCTCAACTCTGTTTTACTAAATAATAATCATTTTTGATCGTATATCGATAATAATTTACTTTATGTCTACACAATATATAATAGAAAGTATAGGTTCAAACTTCATCGCGTAATAATAATCATTAATCGAATTAATTGGGATATTTATTTCAGTTTGTCGAGGACTGTGGAGTCAAAATCAATTTACGTTAATAAAAATATTTATTCTTGCTTTCACCGTGAAACGATGGCTGCAACTGGACCGAAACTTCTGAGTGATGAGAGGTGACGAATCCTCAAATTCTTTAAATACCGACTTGTGTGAAATCAATAGTCACACTCGTCCTAACTTAGTCGTGATCCAGGATTTAACCCCCAAAATATGCGATTAGTTATCCGTTTTAATATCCGTTATAAATAACGTTTTCGTTTTTAATTTGATGGTTTAGTAAAGATAAAATACGTAATCTAAACAAATTATTTTTCAATTAAATTGTAAAATATTATTGATTATAACCTTGATATAACCTTTGACAATATTTAAGTTCATCACTATTAATACATTATTAGTAACGATTAATAAACGTATATATATAATCGACACCGTACGCATGAAAATGGATTGAAACGTTTATCAATAGCTAATTAACCGATACTAATAAAATTCCGCAATAAGCGCAAGTTTAATCTTTAGACTCTGTTAAAAATCGTGTATCTATTTATATCATAATTAGTAAACGAACGCATGTAGTCTGGTAATTGCGGCCGTACCAGTGGCAAACTTTACTTTTATTTTCTCAAACGCTAATGTTATAAAAAAAGTAGCACGCTGGTCCGGGCGAGTTACTTACACGGGATATGCTAAGACTGTTAAAAGTATTATTATTATTTTGAATCTGAAAACAAAGGATAAATCGTATTCGGAAAGCGATACGGACAGACGTATTATTATAATTAACGAATATGACGAATGTCGTTAAAATGTGTTAAAGCTCGTATTAAATTTTGTATTAAAAAAGTTGGTAAAAAATACAAAAATCGACCGCGTCCAAAACGAATTATTATTCGTTTTGGACGCGGTCGATTTTTGGACAATTAATATGTGGACAGTTTTTCCGATTTTTTTCATAATTTTCGGTTTGTTTTTATGACGCCCGAAGAAATTACTGGGAAAATCGAAAAAAGCGACTAGACGCGATTTTCTACAGGAACGTAACACGAACGTCGAAATCACCGAACACTTTTACGCGAAAAACTATTCGCGGGCCAAAAACAACGCGTCACACTGAGAATCGAATAATTAACGCGTGAAATATAAAACATTCTACTTAAAGAATGTACAAATATTATGTAATTCGATCTGTATTACTATACGCGACGATATAAAACTATACCGTTCGGGGAAAATAATTTCGAATTATTATTCGAATATCGAGAGATTCGTTTTTATAACAATTATAGACGAGTAAAAAAAAACGTTACGCTATTTTATTGCTTAAAATATTTTTCCTGTCGTTAAAACCCCGTTTTCGCTATTCGTTTTCGATGTACACTCGTTTAAGCGACGACATTTTCGTACGAGTTTGTCAACGACGCGACGGATAGTACCCACGCGACGAATTTATTTTGAATAAAAATACGTGTCGGTGTACTTACCAACGGACAGTAAAGATCCGGGCGTAAAAAAGAAAACTCGTTAGACTTGCGGCAATAGGCGCGCGAAAACGCGGACGATTTTACGCTCACACCGACAGGTGGCAAAGACACGACACAACCGGCGCTCGTGCGGTTTATTAGCCAACAACGGTATCGATTAGTAGTGGTCGGGTTCAGTTCCTCGGTATATAATATAGACGTTAACCGCGTTCGTGAAAAGTAAAATCGAAGAGAAATCCGTGGCGGTAACCGGTTTCTCCCACTCCGCCGCCGCCGAAGCCGACTTATTCACGGGTACCTACCGCCGTTCCATCCGCGCGCCCGCATCGAAATATAACGAGTCTTCGTTTATTCTAGAAAAACGTACGTAAACGCGGAGGTTAAAATGTCGACAATTTGTATCGGAATAAGTTAAATAACGCTCGGACACTGTCGAATATGAAACGCTTTATGATATAATAACGATATAAAAGTAAAAAATTAAATGGATTTCGAAATGGAAATGAAACGGCGTTTTAAGAACAACGGCGTGGTAAAGTAAAACAATAACGTATTTTTCTTTCTAATTTTAAAAACGGACTTTTTTTACAATTCGGTAACATTTATATCGATTTCGTTTTTCTACAGTTAAACCGGACGAATATGGTTGTTGTTTGAAATATAGAGCGACACGAAATAAAACTTATCGTTTGAACATCGAACGCTACACAATGTCTCATATTTTTCGAAAATTAAAACGTACTTGGAGTCTCGAACGACAATAGAAATGTAATAATCCACGTTTTAGTTTGCTAACGACGGTTTTGTTTCAATACCTACCGTAAATGTTAACTCGACAGACGTCTCAAACGTTAAAGTTCATATTTCGTCGAGCACCGTAGACGTTTGTTCCCGTTGAAATGCGTCGTGCATATATATCCACCATAGTCGTAGATCACTAGGGATTTACGAACATATGGCTATATTCGAACGAAGTAACTTTTTTGTTGAAATCACAATGTCAGGTGAAAAATATTAATTTAGATAATTATAATGTTCACGGGCTCGAACGACGATGTAATAGAAATGTAGAGAACATTTCCAAAAAATAAGTTTACTTTTCATCGAATAAACATCGAATGCGTGTGAACAAATTTGATTGGTTTCAACAAATTTTGATCGTTTAGCGGAGAATTCCGCAAACATTTTTATTTTTATAGGTGAATATCATTTTTCATACAATATAACAAAGTCATAATATTGGTAATAATTGAATATATATATAATATACACGCTCGATATAAAAACAGTTAATACTTTTTTTTAATATTTTTATGTAATTCATACGACACGGCAAAAATATATATATAATAAGTACAAAGGTTTTCTTTTTTATAGGCATCTAAAAATATTGTCCTAAATTTTTCTAAATATAAGTTATAACTGAGTCCCACAAAACAAGAAATCGTCCAATATCGTGTTAAGTACAACAATATATAGTATACGTAGGTATAATAAGTAGTTTTTTTTTTATTTTGAACGACCGATATAGTATAATGTATTTTATTTTAATAACAAAATTATATCCATGTTTTGGTTTTCGGAGTGCGTTATATATAACAAATTCCTAATTATTTGTAAAAAGCAACGTTATCTCGTTTACGCTATCTATTTGACGCATAAATAGTATTTTAAACTTTTGCGCACTTATGTTTACAAATATGTTCGTATATATATAATCGCGTTTTTTGAAAGTTAGTCGATAAAAAAGAAATTACTTTTAATCGCGCTTAAAAATAATTAAAAAAAAAAACAATACCGTTAAAACTACGCGTGCGTTCGAATATATACATAACTCGCATTTGTGTATACTTTGGTTTCTGACGAAAACGTATACATACGTACGTACATTGGTGTCCGTTGTTTTGGGAAGGTGGGTTTAAAGGGAGACGTGTCTTTCCCGGGAAAATCTATACGTCTTGTGAATATAGATATTTGACGCGTTACGTATGTACGATGAACATTCCAATTATAGGAAAAGAGACAAATATACTTAAAAACGATAAATACGCGATCATTTTTATTTTCAGATAATATAATCGTATACAAAATTAATAAGGCGTGATATTTACGCATTACCTGTGTATGTCGTATATACGAAAACATAACGAATTATTATAATATTAATCAAATTCCTACGAATTTCAAAAATTGTAAATTGGAAAGCGTCTATCCAAAAATTATACTCCCGTGATATTAAACGATTATTTTCTATTACAAAAAACACGACGTGTAATACGAACAATACTTTGTTCTCCTCCTACTACGATAACATTGTATAATACATAGGCGGTTTTGTACGTAAATTGTTTTTTTTTTAATACCGATTATGTAATATATATATATATATATATATATATGTGTGTGTGTGTGTACAACATG
>JAIPRN010000435.1:0-85077 GCA_025469175.1 Geopemphigus sp. TES_GeoC_2020 | reverse complement strand
TACGTACGCTCGCCGTGTTATATATATATATATATATATATATTTTATCACTGTTTATAATATACATATACAGGCTCCTATTATCAATTATTCCCGTCTAATTTCTCGCACCAACTTTCTCGTTTAATTTGTGCGTATACATTACCCGTACGCATTACGGTATTATATGACGCGTATGGCAACGCGCGAAATCCGATACAGTCGTCCGATGACGACAATACAAACACAGGTACATTTCAAAACGACCCAAACCCTTTCCCAGCACTGGAAATCGTACACACACAACGGCCCCGAAAATCAATTACGAATGTGTGTGTGTGTGTGTGTGTGTATGTTTGTGTGAATGTGTGTGGGGCCAAGGCCCGAGGTTTTTATATATTATTAGGTCATCGCGAGAGAAAATCACGACGACGACGACGACTATTCGAACGGACAAAAATAAAGAAATAAAACGTATTTTATTTCGTTATGTTTACGACGTTACGCTATATATTATATAATACGTCATTTCGCGTCCTCGAAACATATATATTACGTTAAATTAATGTAAAAACTCGAAAGAAAATTATGATTTTGTGTTTAAAAAGCGATAGTCTTTCGATATTATTACGCCGTATAATTTATTTTCTCGCCAAGTACTAAAATACCGGGTACTATACGTCATATTCGCATTCATTTCGAAGAACTCAAAATTTTCCAAACGTTTTGTAGTTCCAAAACGATTTACCGATAAGGAAAATCGTTATTTCCGAAAAAGATCGATTGACGCTGCATCTAAGGTTTATTATTGATTTCATTTTATAATTTTCATTCGTAAGTCGAATAAAAAACGATAAAATAAAGGCTATTTATAACAAATCTAATATAAAACCGCGAACGATCAAACTCGAGATGTTACGCAATACGAAAAAATCAAATATAAATAATAGTTACCATTTATTCGGAACGCAATTAGGTATTAAATATTATATCGTACAACAATATACATATTTTACCGTACCAACATATTTTTAACCGCGAAATTCCTACGATCGATCGGCATTATCGTCGCGACCACAAAGAACAGGCGTGAAGTTAAGTCGACTTAACTAACACTCGATTTACACGAAAATGGAGAACTCCGTGAGTGTTTTCTTTTTAGTTTTCATCCATCGTCGCCGGGCGTTATATAGAACGGCGTTTTTGTCGAGCGGCAGGCGGCGGTCGGTTTGACTGACACGTCCATATGGTCGCACATGTTGAACACCGTCGCCGATTACAAAATGCGGTTCGATAAACGAACGTGCGGTGCAAGCGACATCGCAGCAACATTACCACCTTCGTTTCCCCGCCATCGCAATGATGAGAAGACGCGCGCGCGCCACGCACCAGTCCGTTGCATAATAATAATAATAAAAATAATAATAGTAACAAAATATAATATATTATAAACCGGCAGCAGTGGCGTGCGCAATAACCTCGCGCGTTACTCCTTCTTCCTAGCCAAACCTGCACACCCGCCCATCAAACACACACGCGCGCGCACACACACAATACGACGCCATCGGTTAATGGTTACTGGTTTCTACCTGGTATACGTAAAACGTTATAATTACATTTCGTGTGGCGTATTATCAACGAACGGGTACGGCCGTCGCGATAATCTACAGATAACGACTACAACGCGACCAATATGGTTTACTACTAACCTTGGCCACCTGGAAGTTGTCGGACCGGAGGGTCTCGACAATCTCCTGATCGGGTTTGATCTGCGGCGCGACCGAGGACCGTATGCCGTCCAACACGCCTTTGAACGTGAACTTCTTCATGGCGCGAGTAGACGCGGTACTCGACGAATACGACAAATTGTTTGCTAGTCACCACACGATCATAACAAAACGGACGACGACAATACGATATATTTTGTATTTGGCGATTTCGATGGCACACACGCACACACACGAGCGCGACGCGCGCGATTTCAGTTCGCCATTTTTTTTTCAAACACGCGCGAAATCCAACTTTTTATTTATTGAAAGCTCGTAAATAACGTTATCGTCGAAACCAGATCGTTTTTCAGTCTGTATGATTATATTATAATATTGCGACGACGACGACGACGACGACAATAACAACACGACGGAGTTATATTATCAATATATCGCGCGGGACGTAAAATAACAGTTTTAATCACGACGACAATATTTTCCGAAGTCCGCGTTATCTCTCTGGTCGTTAACTGGCACGCGAGCGGCGTAAACAAAAATTACGTGTCGCGGCGAAGCACTAACGCGACGACGACACACGCACGGATAACAAAGAGACGCGAGCGCGCGCAACGTCGACAACGTTCCACTGAGTACTGTGGACGCGCGTGCGCCGCCGCGGCACACCGTCTCGCGTGAGTGCGGGTGCGTGACGCCACCGTGACTGTGGAGGGGGTGAGCGCACCCGTCGCAGACGCCTCTTCGGCGGTGGTGGTGGCGGTAGTGGTGGAAGCGGTGGTAGTGGCTCTGATAAAAGTTTACTATATACGCTACGGGCGCGCGCGTACAACCACCCCGGCCGCCTCGCCCTGACCCGATGACATGGTGGTACACGTAAAAGGTGTACGGCGGTGTTGTGGCCCAGGGGCGAGGGGGAAAAGCTTGCTGCTGCCGATCCCGGGCTGTCGCCAATCGTTAAACGGCGGCGGCAACGGCAGCACCGCCGCCAACGACGACTACGACGACGACAACGACGCCACCGGGGGGGGAAGGCTTTAGGCCAACGGCGAACGGGGCGGCGTTTTACGTGTGGTGCGTACGCTCGCGCGCCCCCTACCCCACCATCACCACTACCACCGCCACCACCACCACCACCAACACTCAACCTCCCCGCACGACTCGCGCCCGGCAGCACGGTGCGTGCGTATGGAGCGTGTGTGCAGTGCACACCCGGGGACACGCCGAAAAAGTTATACAAAACTCTCCCCGTTACGCGACGATGGGCCGGCTAGTAGTACCATAGCGTAGTAGTCGTATAGTTGTACATTATAGCGTATGTATAGACGGTAGTGACCGACGGCGGCGGCAGCGGCGCCTGCTTCCCTTTCGCGTTCCTCGTCGGCGCGCGCCTATCGCTTTTCGCCGCCGCCGCCGCCGCCGTTCACCCCGCACGTCGTGTACCGTCGATGGGATATTTATCTCGTTTGGATGGCGGCGGACTATTATTGGCCTTAGGATCCCAAACAAAACGGCGACCACCGACCTAACGAGAAACAAATACGCCGGACGAATGATTTTCCGGAAAACGTAGTTCGGCGGAGCTGTTTCGTCAAATTTTAATCCGTTGATGAATTCGCTAGGCGTTCGAGAAATTGTTCGCGGTATAAGCCGTCTCGTGTTTACACTAATAATAAATACTAACGACACGTTGAAAATGTACTCGAGGCCTGTTATTATTTTAAGTACCGTCTTGAACGAATAATGTTTCCGACCAATAAGACCTTTCGACGAGCAAACAAAATATACATTGTATTCTAAGCTGTAGGGGTTGATATGATCACCTGTCAGCTTGGCGGCCACGATTGATTGAGTCGAATTTTCAATTTTTTTTACGACTCAACCCCGTTTACGTACAAACTTCGTATTTTACTCGAAAAGAATAATCGGGACTCAATTTTTAGAGACGTAGTTATTCGTAATTTCGGTGAAATCGTGTTTCGAAAATAAATCCGATCGTGTAGTTTAAGTCTTTGTAAAATTCGTGTATATATATATATATATATAGGCACACATTTTTGAAAAGATAAAAACCCTCTTCGACCGAAAGTAAGAATAGTTATTGGACAAAATTTGCCGATCTTTTCTTTAACTCGGTAAAAATATTTTACTTTTTCCGAAAAAATTTAATACTGACAATTTATATAAATTATAAAGAAAATTTCGATTTCGTTGAACGTATTGCACGTAAATTTTCTTTAAAGAATAAACGCGATTAAATATAATAATATAATCGCGGGTGTGTAGTGTATATTAGTATTCCGAGAAATTTTTGTATTATGCGCGTGTGAATTATTAAAAAAAAATTTCCCTAGTAGATGAAAGATCCAAGTGGCAACCATTCGCGTACATATATTCCAGCAAATATATGAAGTATGTATGATATAACGCGTGTGCGTTATGAAATATTAATAATTTTAAACTTAATACACGAAAGTAAATTGTCTGCATGTCAGAGTCAGTCAAAATAGAAATAATATAAAAAGGAAAAGAAAAATGTTGAAAATATTGATTTTTCTTTCTTAAAGATACAAAATAACTATAATATTTTGTATACGTCACACTTCTCGATCTACCGAGAAAATTTTAGATACCCGTTACAAAAAATTGTACGAAATAATACGTAAATAATCTACAACACACAATATACAAATATAAATTCAGGTACGTATATAATCGGTATCCATATTTGTAAAATTAGCTTAAATAATGGCAGATCACGTTTTTTATTTCAAAATAAAAATCAAACACAGGGTCGTAAAAACGAATATTATATATATATATATATATATATATATATATAATAGTATATGATTATACAATTTGAAATATTTGTTTTAATAATAATGTAAAATAGCAAAATTGTTTTTAAATTAAGGAAATATCTCGTCCATAAAATATATTCGATGCATGTGCTGACAAAATATATACCTTATATATTTCGACAATATAAAGAAAAGTAATTTTACTTGTTGAAACAAATTTGTATACATTTTTTTATACATAATTTGAACCCTATCTTACACGCTATAAATATGAAATATACTTTTAACATTGTATATCATTTTTAAAATATGGATATACACTTAAACATATATATATATTTTTTTTACCGATTATCGATATTATACAAATCGATTGTCAATAACCTATTTATTATATAATATATCGATTAATTAAATGATATTCAATGAACGCTTTATATTTATGTATTTAAATGTGTGTGTATGTGGTCGCAGCATCCACAGGCTATCACATTATTCACAGTATAGGTTAGGCAACCATGTACCGAACAGTGTTTATAACGAATATAGATCTAATGACCATTGAATAGGCGAGAAGGGTAACGCGTTTGAAGGTACCCGCGAGCAACGGACCCAAGTAGATCCCGGTAGCTAATCCCCCCTCCCCCGGAACTGTTGGATCGCTAAATAACCGGATTCGACGGTGAAATGACAGAACGTCTTACCCAAATGCTGAAGGGGCACGGTTGTTTCAATTGGTTTCTACGCCGAATTAGAAAATTGGCCGTAGACCTTCAACCGAATGTTCCCGTTGTGGAACCCTCTACCTCCCACCCCACCCGGGGACAGATATATGGGGAGGGCGATAACACGTCACACACGCTCCTACATTACGTAGCTTTTGAACGTGACCGGAATGTCCTCATAGACAAGTTAGGTCATTTCGGTCCGGGTAATTTGATCGTCCAGACGCTGGGGTCTCTGGACTCCTGGAAGGCAGTGGTCCGTACCTTACGACCAAGCAGGTGGCCGAACACGAAAAGCAAGTCTTGCGTTGTGTGGCTCAATGGCAGACGGAGAGCGGCGAGGGGCCGCGACCCCACTAGGTCACTTTTTGTTTTTGCTTATTTACCGTGACGGGATGATTGACATACACTCGGCCTCGATCACCCCTATTGTATATTGTACATAAGTTTATTGTAAATAGGGTGTGGTCTGGGGACTTGTCCCGCCACATTCTTCCGATCGGAAGGTCGATTATATTTGCGCTAAATAAACGATGGCGACCCACTGCCCTACAGTAATGTCTAACAACTTCCCGGGACAATAGGTGTATTGCCGATAATGAAAAAAACATTAGGTTAAGTTGAGTTAGGTCACGGGTGTGAGTCGATGGCACGTTACAATCGTAACATGAACAAAAAACAAACGTAAACGGATCGACTAACGCCATAGTTTTTGGATGAGCGTTAATCCAAAAAAGTCAAAACAACCGGTACAAATTATATACGTGTGTTAATTTGATCGCGTTCGGTCATTACCATCGTTAAAGTCGGAGTGTTAAGCTTTCGGGCTTCACTCTCGTCGCGTCGTTACGCGGTAAGTACGAACGAAATCATTCTCGCGAGCCTCTCGGGTTCCAAGGACAAAAACCGGCAACGGCTCAAATGATACAGATCCAGAACTTGCCTAGGATCTCTTCAGCGTCCACGCCCGCTTTCTCGACCGCTATCCTCAACCCTTCGTGTACCCTCTCAGCTTCTAGAGACCGGTGAAGAAGTACTTCCGTCGGCACACCTCCAATACGATCCAGGTGCCGAAGATGGCCAATAGCGCCAGGTACGACCAACCAGTAAAGAAAGTGGAGCTCAACTGCCGGTGCTCGTACATCTGCGTACCATGCGCCATCTCAAAGACAACGAGGGTCGCCAGATCTTCATCGTACATCAAATCCGCTAGCTCGGAGGCCATCAACATGTATCCATCGCTAAACATATACGTGATCTCCGTAAACCCTTTCAACACCATTACACGCCCCAGCTGATTCCTATTCACGTCCTACGTCCTTGTTGGTGTTCAACATCCTTTTGGTTGTGCCGGCCACCGGGTCGCGAATTTTATTTTTCAAATTTCAAATTATTGCGCGCGCGGTGGCATCGAATTTCGGTTTAAGGTTTTCTTTTACGACGAGCGACTATTTTCGGGGCATTTTGAAGGCGCCGCCACGAAACTAAAAACATTTCGGTCGTAATATCGAGCTCGCGGACGCAATGTAAAAGCCCGGACACGAATTGAAAACTATACCGTTAAATAAACGGTATTGACCAACCGTATTTAGTGACGTGTTAATAATAAAATACGGCTATAAATTATTCGTTTCGGCGTAAATTTGAACCCGAGTGTTCGAAGGCTGTTATGTTTTATAAAGTATAAAATATTTATCGTATTTTATATTTTCGTTACACGTGTGGGTGCGTTTAGAGATAGGGCAAAGTGGCCTGGGTCATTGACTCCTAATATTGACAACCCCCTAAAACAAATAAAATATCCAACAAAATCCCCTACCAAAATCGTGCATATAAGAAATACACCCTTATCGAGTCGATTATAGACAAACTGAATACAGAAAAAATATAAAAAAACTTGAACACGTACATTCTATCGTAATTAATAACAAATCGTTTGACGCGGAAGTAAACATAATTAATACTAACTTCATTACGTAAAATAATATTAGAATCTCGAAATATCTTTACCTAGAACAAAATAAACATACCGACTAATTGGAAATTAACGATACTAATATACAAGCGTCGATACATCAACAATGCCTACATTACAAACCCGAACAAACACTGAAGACTATAATAACCCATCTAACTTTTGAAAAAAAAAATAAATTTGAAACGATGACAAATAAAATGAACTTAAATACTAACAAAGATGAAGACAATAATAAAACCATAAATCACGAGTGTGGAAAAGTGGATAAAAGTGAAACTACACATACGACAACGAAATTAGTAAGAGCTAAATTTCTTTTTTCGTCTCAATGGCTCGCACGCTTCGGATTAAAACGACAAAAAAGGTCAACGAACACACACACACGCGCACGTGCCCGCGAAAAACCAGCGTACATACTTCAAATTGCGCTTTGATAAATTTCCGCTTCGTCTGTGCTTAAAGAAAGACGTAATTGCCAGTAACGAACGTCTGGAAGTTTGCATCATGCACAACATCTCTCACAAATCCTTAGTAGAAAAAATACTGACGCTGATATTATTTTTAATAAATATAAACCGATTTGAAGCCCTACTACAGACAGCAAAGTACTTTCGTAATACTAAAAACATTAATGTTTCGGGTATTATAGCGACGCCGAATTTTGATTGTCACGTTCGTCTCTCTTTTTTAACGAGTATACGAAATGAATCCAGCTTACTTAAATAACGTCGAATAACGCCTTTTTTTGAAACTTAATTTAGCCGTCAACATAAATTTACGTATTTCTTCTCGAGTGCAAATTACGTATATGTATATAGATAAAAGACTTTTTTATATAACTCTTTCAAATGTTGACAAATTTAAAAATGTAATTTTTAAATGTTGCTTATAATAATTTTTTTATTGATAAAACGTTTAATAAATTTAATAATTTTTAGGGCATATAAGATTATATTTTAGGTTCATAAGTCGTTGCAAAATAAATATACGCGCATTATGCATAGTATTATATAATTCCAGCATGTGGAAGACTACAATTACACATTTAAATAATCCTAAGATCGACAATTATATATTGTGCCAATGCATATACGAATATACTTATATTATGTACGTATTATACCTATATACCAGCTGGGATCCCCACCCGCAAACAGTGGCCGCGGATGGACCTGGTCGGTGCTGTCTTCGGATCTGCTACGACGGTGGTTGGCGAGGTCACACGGCGGTATGACTTTCCGCCTCACGCAGTTGTTGACGGGTCACGGTTGTTTCAAAGCTTTTTGCATAGGATCGGCCGTGCTCCGTCGCCCGGATGTTCGCATTGTGGACACGCCGGGTTGGGCAACGGTGAGGAAGACAACGCGTTCCACACGCTCTTTCGATCGTGAACGGGACGCGCTAGTCCGTCGGATAGGAGAATTCGGCCCGGGCGATCTGGTAGAGAGCATGCTCGAGTCTTAGTCTAGGTTTATATTCTTTTTATTTTTCGTAAAGGACTATGTAAGTGGTGCCGTCTCAGGGGATTGTCCTGAATCAGCTCCACTCATGTGTTAGCTTGAGCTATCTAAAGGAAGATGTTAATAGCTGCCCCGTAGCAGGGGACTGTCCTGTCACCGCGCACCATTCGTGTGATAGTTTTTAAGAAGTGTTAGTTTTTAAGAATTATTGTGAATTAGATTTGATGTATGGGGGGACAACGTGGGGATAATTCACGTTGCTCGCCTTTCTCATTAAGGATGATCGTATTGTAAATCCACATTTATAAATTTTATATTTTTCAATAAACGATGGCGACTCATTGGTCCGAAGTACTACCTTCAGGCATTCCGGGCCAATGAGTGTATTGCCGATAATGTATAAAAAAAAAAACACTTATATTCATTTGTAAAAAGTTTAATGGGATATTTTAAAAAATGAAAAAATAAGAAACTTTCAAATTTAAACTCTGTAATAAGGATTAGAGTTTTATTCTATTTGAACGTTAAAAATGCTATTAAAAAAAAAGTTTCCGCTTTTCATTCAACCGTTTAATGTAAAATACTTTTCCAGCAATACACTATTCACTATCATAACTGAGAGTGATTAATAAAGGGTTAATAGCTTTTGCAGAGCTGTTAAATATTACGGTATAAGCCATAAAGTATGCCGTACTAAAACGCATATATAACATTACTCGAAATAAATTGCTTTCTAAACTAAATAAAATAACGTGTTTACATGTACAGTATAATACGTGACAACTTATTATTAAAAATATGTCATTTTTAGCGACATATAGACCATTCAAATATAACTGACATGCGTCGATTAATCAAAGTATAAGATTAAGTATTGAAGCGTACTACATACAGTACTTTAGTTTTGAGAATAGAAAGTGTAAAAAACATTATTGATCAATTATTATTTATGCGATTAAAAATATTGACATTTATAATATACATCTATATATATACATAATTTTGCTATCAATCATAAGTTATTTAAATCGTTTGATTTATTGAAAAAAAAATCGTTAAAATATAAAAACATTATGATAATTGTATAATTTTGAAAAAAGTGACTTAACACAATAATCTGTACCATACGTTTGTATACTAATTTACATTCAAACGGATTATGTTAATATATTTTTATTTAAATAAATATCAAGAATTGTTTGGTCGAGGGTTTAAAATTTAAACATACTTCATAAAAAAAAATATAAAAAATACACAATTTTCTAAATAACGACCGTACGAATATAATAAATGAAATTCCGTTATATAACAATTTATTCTCATTCTATTGGCAGTCCATATCTAATGTTGTTACTATCCGCGCTAATATGAAAACAACAAATATACATTTCGGTACACATAAGTGATTTAGTGCTTCCATATATATTTGAAAAATACGCTTTAAATAATTTATTTTAAAATCGTTTCCGTTTTTAATGTATGCTAATATAATATAGCGCGAAGAAAGATGAAGTTTATCCGTGGTATAAATATTAAATTATTCATAAAACTGTAGTACTATCGAAATAGTATACAGTTTTCGAAAAATTTAATTTATTTTCCACTATTGTGCGAGATAAACAGTCTATGAGGCCCGAAGTTTATAACATTAATCATTCATGATCTTAAGACGAATCTTAAGCTAAAGATATAATATATATTTCTTAGCCGATGTTTAAAAAATATAAATAACTTTACACTACAGTTTATAATTATCAATTATTTAAATTAACGTACACTCGATTATTATTATTATCTGAAAAATTGTAAGTAATAAATATATGAAATATATATATATAAATGTATTAATTTCAACAAGTTATCAATATTCTATGTTCAGCTAAATATATGTAAATACTCCATATGACTTTACAAATATTTGTAAAATTATAAAATTAATAAATTAAATGAAAAAATAATAACAGTCTTAGTTATATATTACATAATAATATAGTCTTTGAAAAAATAATTAAAATTTCTACAATTCATTCAGGCTTTTTTCCAAAATAGTTTAGCAAATTAAGATTTCAATCACTTCAAAAATCTTACGGTGGTTGTAGTTTTTCTTTGTTATTATAGCTATATACAGAAGAATTTTTTTTTGATAACTTACATGTTCTTTGTGATTGGTCCAAAGACCAAAGTTTCCCAATTTTCCCTTTGTCTGAATTTTGTTTCATTCGTGTATGAACTTCAATAATTCATATCTTACTTTTCAATATAATTTGTAAAGTTCTAATAACCCTAATAAATATTTAATTTTGATCCAAAATATGGTCGAAAAATTAGATTCAATTTTCATTTCTGTTAATGTTGATTAGTGTATAACTAAATACGCTATCTATTCTAATGTACTTTCTTATATCAAATAAAACATCTAGATTCTATAATATTTAATATGCAAACGTCCAACTTGAAATATATTACATAACAAAAATTATTAAATAACAAATTACACAACTATTTATTTTGTCCCGTGACCTATAAAAACCAAATTGCCCGCGTACAAATAAATACAAGCACTAAATAATTATTAATGTACAAATAAATGTCGAAAGGACCCATTATCGGACACGTGTAGTGCTTGAACGTGGAATTACGCCAAAACATCCGAAATCAAAACAGTTCATGAACTGTTTTCAATCATAACTCCGCCCCTCAACGTTAAATAATGTCCCTATACCTCAAAAATCGCAATAATCGCTTATTTCGGTGAAATTAAAAGATTCACACAAACGTGTGAAATAGGCTAAAAACAGTTAGACATACTATAAAAAGTTCCTCGATAAAATAATTCTCTTCTATGTTTGTTTCAACCATTCCCCTCTCCCCCTAATCGCACAGTAATTTAAAAGGTCGTTTACAATTACAATACGTTATATTTGGCCTTAAACTTGATGCAAATCAAATTTTCGGATACCCGCGAAATGATGTCAATTGTGACTAACTATCCCATATTTTGGTCGATAATTATTTTATAGTACACTGTACTTTCGTTGTGCATGAAACTCGTAGTGTAATGGGGTCACATTTTGTTGACTTCTGGTCACTAAATTTCCGCCACCGCCAAACAAAAACAATATATATATATATTTATTGTACGAATAAGTATTGTACAGTTAAAATACAATGTAATATAATTTCAAAACACGTGTTGCGCACGTGGCTTCTACATACACAAAAGAAATACACGACCTTTGAAGGTTGATCCTAAATGATTACATGAAATGCTTTCGGGAGATTCAAGTAGTCACAGCGACGACTAATCTGTGACACTTCGTTTCAAATTTAAACGAAATATATAGTTATCGTCTTTTTCTATTATAAAAAAAAAAACAAAATCGTAGAATTATAAATCAAAAATCACAATTATCCGCTAACTATACTCGATTTAGAGATTTTATGTTCATTTACTTTTCCATATACGCGCCTAGAATATTTATTTTTATTTTTATTTTTATTTTATACTTTGATATTATAACTATAAAGAGAAATTATGCTAAGTTAGACGAATGAAAAACATAGATAACAATATTAATATTGACCTAACATAAGTACGTCTGTTTAATACCTAACGAAGCAATTATCTACGTATACAGTAAGATAAAAATGTAATATTATTAACTGTCGTTTTATTAAAATTATCGTTTATATTCAAGGTTAATGCGACGTAATAATAAATATTATTAGAATTGAAAATAAACAACAAAATATCAGTTAAAATTCTTCAATTGCATACGTTTAATTCCTTGGACATATTTAAATTATTCGCAAAATAATAGTATTTCTAACAAATGCATTATATAAAATCATTAAACGATTAATTTTTGTTTGATTAATAACAATTTTAAAAATTCACTAAAATCACATATGCTTCAAAATAAAAAAAAATCAAACATTTTAATGTCCGATTAATTGGGGAATCAATTTTGTTAAATGTTTGTAAATTAATATACGAAAACAAATCTAATTTTGACGCTTACAACATTTCAAGTTTTAAGTGAAAATTTATTATTTCTTTGTACAAAATTAATTTAAGTTTAAACGTTACATTAACCATTTATTAATACTAATACAGAAAATATGAGAATAAGTAATACTATACGTATAAAGTTGTATTATGTGTAATATTAAAATTTAATTAATATGGTTATTTGCTTTAATATTAAGTTTTTTTTGTACGTGTTAGATCAAAATCAAATACAGAATATACTATGTAAAATGTTAACGGTATATACAAAGTTTCCCCGTAATTGTTCTAAAGTTTGTTAATATAATTTTATATTATAAAATATGTATACTAGAGAATACAATTAAATGCTCTTACGGTTTTATTAAACATTGATATTAATTAAATATTATCGTGAAATAAGTTGTATTCCACATATACAAGATTAATGAAAATTCGCATTACAAATTAATGAAGATTACGTACATTTTCTACTTTTCATAATAAAGTTTAAAAATCTAAATATCTAAAAAAACAACTAACGAAAAGCTTAAGTACGTCTCATATTATTTATCAATAAAACGGTTATTAAAATACAAATTAGTGACTCAATTTTAGGACTATTATATAAAAACGTTTTCGCTCGGTAAGAAAACATAACGTTTTCGTGATGCGCTTAACAATTTCAATACAAAAAACATTTCTGTTTATCATGTGAATAATACAATACACACTACCTTAATTTGTAACATAAATTCTTACTAGCTAACTATTAAATATTTTGACTATAGTAATTTCTTGAATGAGTTTTTATTCATCGTGGATACGAGTTTACAAACTTTTTAATTTCTTATATTCGTATATTATTTATAATAATTACTATTAATTATTGTTAATTACGAACTCTTTGTACTCGTACCCGGATAGCTAACCATCGGTACCATGTACCGAAATGGTATTAGAGCTGTATCTTAATCCAATTTAGGATCAATGGTGTCAAGATGGATTTCGGTGTCAAATCTTTAGGTGTCCAATTAATGTCCAAATATAAACTTGATCTATTAGTAAATTCCTGTCGTTTTAATTTATTTTAATTACATTTTTTAATTTTAATAATAATAAATTACAAAAACGTAAAATTTGTAAAATACTAACACCACGGAACGCTTGAAATTTTGGTCGCAGAACTTAGATCGTTGAATCATTATCCAAAAGCGCTAGGTACTTGTTAATGTTTATTTACTGTTCAATTGTCCATAGACGTCTTTATAAAGACAGAAAATTTGTATTAAGGAAATAATTAGGGCAAGTCATTTCAATAATTTTTTATATAAATTACAATGGAAATTCAAAAAAAGGTTCACAGCAATTGCTCATTTGACATTAATAAATAATAAATAGACGTATAACGTACACAATGAAACTCTAAGAATTGTATTTCAAGAAAAACCTTTTACTAAAACAACAATTGTAATATATTTTTTTTTCATTTGCACATAGCCATCATTAAAAGAAAACTAAAACTCACGAATAATGTGACATTTAAATTTACCACAAATTTTAAATAAGGTAATTCGACAGCTTAGAACAACGGACATTTTACATTTTACATTTACAATCTCTTTAAGTTATTAAATTTATGAACGATTTTAGTTTTCTCAATAAACGTATTTTTAGATCTGTATAAAATAATATCATAATCATTTATTGAAAAACGAATACTTTATGAAATAGTTAAATTCTAAATAATTGCAAGTACTTCTAGGAAATATTATGATTAACAATTTTTTTAATTTTCCCATAGGATATTATACTTTTTTTATACCTAAATACAATTTTATTTAAGTTTTAACTCTCTTGAGTAGTAAAAAATTAGTTCAATGTATGATTCAGAATGAAAGTTATGTATAATGAGTTTAATAAACATTAATATGTTAAATTTAAATTTAATATAACTTTCTGACTTATCGTTTATAACTTTGGATGTTAAATTATGACAACATAAAATTATCAAAGTTCTTAAGTCTGAATTTTAAACTCTTAATTAAAATCGTCAAGTTATGCATTTTAATATAGTAAATGTATAAATTTTACACTATACAGTATATTTATTAAAAAAAAAACCAGACTTTTTATTTTATAACAAAGCCAATATTATAACACTAAGCATAATATTTTACTTCACTATTACTTTTATCTAAACAATAAATTAATTTTCCGTATTTATATTTAATAACACTAAAATGTATAATATAGAAATAAAATAAAGATTCACCAATAAACTATAGAGTGACAAAAATCAGAATTTATTTTAGTAAATATTACTTTTTTTATTTAAAGTAATACATTTAATAAAATCAAATATTATATTTTATTACGGAACAGTTAAAATAAATACCGATATATCGAATAGCGATCATTTTAATCGAAAACACATAATCCTTATCAAAAGCGGATCCAAGGGGGAGAGAGGCTTTTACCTCCCTTCTTTTAACGTATAAATTTAAATGTTATCAAAAGTATGGAAAATAATGATTAATATGTCGATCGTCTGCAATATACAATGCCGAGGTCAGTATCCGTATTCGATAAATAATTGTTCACTAATTACCGATTTATAAAAAATTGTAGCCCGTTCCCATTTCGAATATTTAGATTTGTGTCTGTTCTTTATAACTTATTCTGATCGAAATGAATATATTTAAGTGCAAGTATACGACTACTAGAGAAATATATACACACAATTAATTTGAACATAAAATTATTGAGACAACTGTGGTACTACGTGGTTAAAAGATATAATTATATTATAGATATAAAATATATTATCATATATTATATGACACGTGTATTATATTCGTAGGAACACAAACAACAAAATACTATTAAAACAAACGTTTATGAATATAAAATTATTTTAAACAAATACGTGTGTATCAATAAGTCGTTTTCTAAAGTGTTTCAAATACTATAGATAATAACGTAATAGTAATATTCATTTCAAGGACCTATATAATAAATTTATTTATTTTCAACATATGAGTATATAAGTATATAAAATTTAATAAAACAAAATTTATTTCATAACTTTTTTGACGTATTTTAAGTCGTCTACATTGATTTTCAATCATCGTTATTAACCATTTTAATAAAATGTTAAAGGAGCCCATCCACTTGTAGATACAATTATTTAATCGTTTTAAGATTATCTCTCTGAAGCTTTTACGAATAACAATTTATAAATATAAAGTAAATGGAGACGAACTTAAATCAATATAATAAAGTTTTCGAAGTATTTATATTGTGCAGAGATTACCCTGTTTGTAACACGATTATACGATTTGAAAAATAAGCGTTTTATTGCATTAATACTCGAATATTCTAATTAGAAATTATTGGCTCTTCAACTATAAAAATATATAGAAAATCGTTTTATTCGACTTACTCGTCTAAGACTATAGTTGAATTTTTATTTAAAAAAACCAAAATCAATAAGAAATGTAAAAAAAAAATAATAAATTATTCACCGAAGCTATTATAATTACCGTAGTTGGAAAATAAATGCAACATTTTATAAATGAAATCGAAAACCACTCTTACAATGGACATACATTTATGTATCGTCATAATTTAGAAAATAATATATAACTTAATAATTTATATTTTTTAAACACTTTTATAATATAAACGACGATATCTGTCTCGAAATTCGTCAAAACTATTTAAAATATTCATATTGACGCATTAACACATGTCTATTGTTACCAATAAACATAATATGATCGAGCCCTAATTATAAATCTTCAGTGATTTGGTAGATTCACACTGTTGCAACTTATTTGATATTATTATATGTGTGTGTGTGTGTGTGTGTAATATGCGTTTTAATATCATTGATTTGTCAAAACCTAAAACGTGTTTTTGTCGACTTTTAAACCTTTAGGAGTCTCACTCCACAAGAGATCTTTCGACATGATAGGTAATCATTTTTACAGGGATAGAAAAATATAACGTTATTAAATATTGCTGCGAACGAAATTTAAAATTCGAAAAATAAGGACTACCCTTATAATACAATATATATATATGACGTAATAGTCGTATATGTCCCGCAGTTTTACCCGAGCGTAACTACGTAAAAGCGGATTGGCGATGTCGTGCGAAGCCTCGGGGCTCGTCGTCAACAATATTCCACCTCACAAATTCACTGCAGTTTTTCGTCTGTATCATCTTATTAAATTATCTTTTAACGCGAGACTACGGTAAGTATATATATATATATAATGTAGACGACAAAATATATTTCTCAGAGACTCAGTATTTCTAGAATTTCTGTCTGTATAAATGTGTATATATATATATATACACCGCGCAAATAACTCGATGTCGAAAAACGTTACCGTCTACGAACGACGTGCAGAGGTATAGAGATTTTTAACCCCGGCGAAAAAAAATAAAAATAAAATATAGCTAATTTAAAATATAAACGTGTTCTCTTATGTACGGTTTCCGAATAGAAAAAATTGTTTCACGCTTGCGCGTGATTATTATCGATTTGTCGAATGTCGCTTTTTCAAATATTGGGCAAAAAAACGTGTATTTATTTTCGAATAACGTCTAATACGACCGCGAAAAAAGAATTTCGATTTTTATAAATTCGAGTGTCTATAATAATGTTACATTGACACAAATACGGGGAAACCATGTCGTTTCTATTATCCATAATACGCTCGGATCGAATGAATGGCAAAAGGAAACGCGCGAAAAATGGCGAAAAAGAAACTCGTTAACCGCGGTTGATTATTTAGTATGGTAATATTATGCAAAGATAATAGAAACATTTTCGTCGGTATCACTATAATTATCCCTATAATTACTAAAACTTAAACTGACAAGACGCAAAAAAGTTTCTCGATTTCCTTATTTCTAATTACGTTCGGTTTATAGTATTCTGTTAAGTCTACCGTTTATAGATAAATTTATCGTACGACTCGCCTACGTTTATCTTCAAAACATCGATTAACGTATTTATTTAGTCGCGTACACTTAGTGTTTTGACGTTTACGCGTACGTATATACGAACGAAATATTTTTTAAATAATTCGAAATAATTTCACGCTACACTCACTACGCTAATACACGAACCTTAAGTATAATTCGATTTGAAATGTTTCAATAAAAAACTCGAAAATGTTAAAATCTGCGAATATACATTTATATACATTGAACAGTGGCTGGAAGCGTTGTACCGTAGAACTAGACGTAACTAAAATCCAAAATGGCATTTCATAATATAGACAATAGACACGAACGGAAAAAGCACGAGGGGACGAACAATCCAATTCGACGCGTTTATATACAATGAGCGGGACGAAAAATCGGCAAACGAAACAATGTTTTATTGATTTCGAACAGTTACGTGACATATTAATAATAATAATCAATTGCAGTAGGTAGGTGGTACCCAACAATATAGAAGGGTCGCTTTTACAATTCGCCGTTCACCCATTGCCGGGTCGTTCATTTTCATTACGAACGGACGAACGTGAACACGTCGATGTGTGCCCGCCCGCACATCAGCCACGAACATATCGAACAAAACACTAGCGAGACGTTCGGGAATTTTGGAAAAACTTGACACTTAAATCGAAAATCGACATGAACTGCCGCCGTCGATCTCCAATCGCAACAATTACTGCCAACAGTGTAACCGACTGCGCGAAACAAAAATATTATCGGACGCACGACACTGTCGTCACCGCCGTTTACCGTGGAGAACGTGACTTAAATCACGACGTAATCTCTCGCGGCTTATCAATACGGTTCAACGTAATCCAATAACAACAACACCCGAATGATAACGGCTTAAATCGTGACTGACTGTGTGGCGTTTTGGATTTGGTTCGCCCGTTTATTTGGTAACGTTACATCGCCGAATTTAAATTTTCGACATTATTTCCGTCGCCGATCTTCTCCCGCAAAATTTCGGAACCATTTCCGAATGATATCCGTGGAAATCCACACAGTCGACGTAAAATATGATCGTGAAAATTATATCCTCTACCCTCAAAACGGTTTACCGGGCGACGTGCGTCAAGCTGAAGGACGACAAAAACATCGGGTAAAATAAAAATTGTATATTCGTTTCGATGATAATCTCGATATAATATATATATATATATATATATATATATATATATAAACTTAATTTAAAGTTTAAACTGTAAAATTAAGCCAACGATGTTCGTTTTTCTTCATTTTAATTTCAATCCCCAAAATATGTACCGTCGTGGTATATTAAAAATATCACCGTTCGATTGCAATCGTAGCACATTAAGTTTTAAAAAAAATGATTGTGTTATTATAATTTGCGTTCATCTGTCTAATCGGTACATCATATACCTGTGAATGTTAATCTTACTAATTAATAAAATTTTAACACTTATTTTTTTCTTGACGTTACCCAAAAAATGGTTAAACCGTCTTTTTATTATTATTATTAAAAATAGAATAGTTTGTTTTATCCGAGCAAGGTTATTCACTGTTTTTATTACTTTCTAAAGATTAATTTCTTAATGAACACCCCTGAATTTTTAGAACTATTAAATTTAAACATGATGGGTACATGTTTTCAAATAAATGTGTATAAAAACCTATTTTTATGGGTTTTCCAAGTTAAGTTATAATTTGTACCATAATTGTTTATTAATTACAGATTAATTCCTGGGACTCTTATCGCATTAGGTATATCATATAGCACGGTTACAGCAAAATCATTGATTGTTGACCAATTCATGGCAAACACTATCACAGACTTACAAACTTTAGAAAATAGGCCTGATGATATGAAAACCATAATGGAGCTAATGATTATGAATATTCAGGTTAATTTTATACAAACGTTTGTATACCCAAATTATCGATTGTTTTTAGTTATTGTCGAATATATATATATATATCTTTTACAGGCAGAATTTTGTCGAGCACTCGAAAATGAAGAACCGAAAAAAAAGTTCCTGGTGGATAGATGGGTACGACCTGAAGGTGGTGGTGGAGTCACTTGTGTAATGCAGGAAGGTGAGGTTTTTGAAAAAGCTGGTGTCAATGTGTCTGTGGTTCATGGTAATTTACCACCCAGGGCAATAGATCAGATGAGAGCTAGGTAAATGTTTAAATACGTGTATTCATAATCTATCTGTTTTTATTCTTTTGGTATTTAAGAGGAAAAAATTTTAAAGACGGCAAAATACTTCCGTTCTTTGCTGCAGGCGTTAGCGCAGTAATACATCCACGCAATCCTTATGTGCCCACAATACACTTTAATTATAGATACTTTGAAGTCACTTTGCCAGACAATACAATCGAAGTAATAATTTTAAACGCTATTTGTTATATTTTTATTATTTTATTACGATTTTGTGACCATATTAAATATTTCAGTGGTGGTTTGGTGGAGGTACAGATCTTACACCATATTACTTGAATGAAGAAGATGCTGTCCATTTTCATCGTTCGTTAAAAAATGCTTGTGATCAACATGACAAAACCTACTATCCTAAATTTAAACGTTGGTGTGATGAGTACTTTAATATACCGCATCGCGGTGAACGAAGAGGAGTAGGTGGTATATTTTTCGACGATTTGGACACTCCGTCTACATTTAATTTTGTCAAAAGTTGTGCCCAAGCAGTTATCCCGTCATATATACCACTCGGTATTATAATTTTAAATCATTGTCAATTTATTCGAATAAAATTTTATGATAATTAACTATCTGTTTATAGTGAAAAAACATAAAAACGATTCGTATGGTGACAAAGAAAGAGAATGGCAATTGTTAAGACGTGGGCGATACGTTGAATTCAATTTGATATATGACAGAGGTACAAAATTCGGTCTTTACACGCCTGGAGCTAGATATGAAAGTATACTTATGTCACTCCCATTGTCAGCAGTAAGTTTTATAATTTTTATAAATCAGTCTAATAGTATACAAATTTAAAACCATATTTAAAAGTTAAAGTGAATAAAAAAACTTTCTTGTATTAATTAAATAAGTTATAAATATAAAGACCAGAATATGTATTTGTATATTCTTACTGAGTGAATGTCGTCAGAAATTTAGTTTCTACTTTTCATATATATCTAATTTTTAAAACAAAAATATTGTATATTTTCCTTCGATAAATAATTAAATTATTTAATCTTTTTAGTCTTAAACTTGTTTTTTGATTACCTAAACAAGTATAAATAGTATTTTGTGTTTAAAAATGTAAAAGTTTTATTTTTAAATATACCCAATTCTTAACTTTTTTTAATAGAAAACGAAAAGGCACAAATACGATTCCTTTTATGCATTTTTAAAAAAATCCATTATTTAATTTAACTATATATTACGCTTAAAAGTAAATACCGTTAACATTTTAGTAAATTAATATAAGCTTACTTTCTTTTTGGTGATTTCCTTCTAATGCATATTTGACAACTTTTTACGCATGGTTTTTCATTGTTTTATTTACATATTTAGGATATTTTTAAAACATAAAATACTGATTACTAAACTTTTTATACACTTAGTAAATACTTAAACAATATATTCATTTTTTTATAAATTTGTATTTTGTAATTTAATTAAATTTGTTATAGAATTGGAAGTACATGCACAATCCGCACTCAAATAGCAGAGAAGGAAAATTAACGGAAGTGTTGCGGAATCCTCGAGATTGGATCAAAATTGAATGAAACCCCTTGACAATACATTTGACAAAACATTTCCAAATTTATAAACTTGGACACAAATATTAATTTTGAATTAGAAATATTGTATTACTAAAAATTTAACAGAAAGATAATCTGTTCAATTAGGAAGTTTATTTCAAATTGGTACTTATAATTTGTTTTTTTTGTTGTATTATTTCGTTTAAATTAAAATTATATTTATTAATTATCGTTACTGATGGGAATATTTTTAAAATTTAAAAATATAATTTTTTAAAAACGAAAATCACAATTTATGTTTTAATAAGGTTAGGTTTTAGAACAAACATTTATGGTTCACAGAATTCACAGTGTTTTACCATAGTTTAAAAACTTACATATAACTGACAAGATTAGTATTAAATAAATATTACATACACATTTTTTTCGCTATTACAATCAAAATTAAATATATTTTTCGAACCAATGTAATATTTCAATTTTAATCCAAAAACAAATCAGTAAAAATATCATCATCGGCCGTATTCATTTCATTGTCTATTGACTCATTGGAATTAGCAAACAGGTCATCAATAATCCTCGTATCACCAATTAACGTATCTTCCAAACCGTGTTTATTCTCCAAAATGTGAGTTATTACGATATTGTCACATGTGATTGAGTTTGATTTACTTTGATCGAATTGATCACGAACATGTATTGACTGCAATATCTTCCCTTTATGTTCCAGCCATTTTGAATACAAGTATACAATATCTTCGTCTCCTAAATAAAAATGTATTACTAAAACTTAAAACACGAAGGGTACGACATTATTTATTCGTGTATTTCGATCTAATCTTGAAATTTACCTGAATTATAAGTGAGTGCCATTTTGAATGCAGCTTCGCAGTTTTCATCATTATTGAACCTACTCAAAATTACCGCTTTGAGTAATAATATTTTACCAATGAGAATTCGTCGTAGATTTTTGATATGTTTGTCGTAAATATTGGTTTCTGTTGTCGAATGATCACAACAGATTTTTGCATTCAGACAATAGAAAGACCTTGAAACCGCAAAATAAAAAAATTGTGTTCAAAAGAATTATTACACGTATCGAGCAATAGAGATCTACTTATTTAACGCTTCCAAAACGAAATCATCATTTTTACTTAAACCGGTTTCTGCCAATAACATAGTTCCAACTACATTAAAATCGTAATTGTTCAATTCGTTAGCCCAATATGAGTCACTTTCCCATAGACCACACCTAGGTACAAAATCTTCGACTGAAGATTGGCATAGTTTGAAGGCTTCTTCCATTTTATGAGCTTTTAAAAGAGCAACGGCCGCCTCGTGTTTTACCATAAAAGTAGACGGAATTATGACCAAATTGGAAACGGACTCTTTAACGTCGTTTGCATTCAAAAGATTTATATAAGCAGAAGCCGCCAATTTATAATGCTGCAAAATTATATTGACCTCAACTACGGATAACATATATGAAGAATATGCTATACAATCATAAACTAACACCATTCTTAAACTTTGTTTTGGCGGCCAAGTATAATAGTTGTTTTCTTGTTAAATCTGGTTGAGGATGTAAAATATTGAGTACCTTTGATGTGTAACTAATGGTAAAATCATCGTGGCCATCATTAATTCTATCGAAATCTTCCTAAACAATTATAAAACACCATTATGTGGAAAGATTTTATTATCAAAAAAATAAAATAAATTACCTTGATAGTTTGTTCCAATACCATGATCTGTGTAAAGGGTAGGTTATTTAATTCATAATGCTGCAACATGTAATATGCCATTATTCGACTGAATACAGAACTTTGTAATTTTGTGAATGTACTTATCGCCAATTCTTTATTACCCATTTTTGAATAAATTCTTCCGAGCAATAAATTATATCTCGATTTAACAAACGGTTCCATCAAATAGTCGTCCATTTGCGATAAATAATAAAACGCCTCTTCAAAATTGTCCAAATTGAAATGCGCAAACGCCTTCAAATAGCATACTAAACAGACTAATTCGTCGTCCGAATCTAGATATTGGTCAACCGTGCTCAATATATTAATAGCTTGTTGATGTTGATTTTCCGAAATACATTTAATACACAAAGATACGTGACAACTGACAACAATGGTTTTGATGTGGTCTGCGTCGAGAAAAGTATTAATTTTCAATAATCCTAATTTAAAACAATCGGTAACACGATTAAACGACGTTTTGTGTTTAAAAGCCTGCATAATAATTTCAATTTGATCTAACACTAGCATAGTGAACTGCACCAGGATCGATGCAAAACAACGCCGAGACAAATATACCAATATTAGTAACTGAGAGATTTCTAAACATTGAACGACCAGTGGTGGTTTTAAGCTGAGAAACCTATTGGACAGTTGTTTTAGGGTGTTGACTATGTCTTGTTCAACGCCAATGTGAGTGCTCAGATTTACGTTG
This sequence comes from Geopemphigus sp. TES_GeoC_2020, assembly GCA_025469175.1. Taxonomy (NCBI): domain Eukaryota; kingdom Metazoa; phylum Arthropoda; class Insecta; order Hemiptera; family Aphididae; genus Geopemphigus; species Geopemphigus sp. TES_GeoC_2020. The sequence goes on along the minus strand of JAIPRN010000435.1, from coordinate 61,241 downwards.
CATTTTCTGCTCGTCTCATGTGACACTGAAAATTACAAACATTCGTCAAAATAGACACTTGCCACACATACGACAACATTACTAACCTTGGTGTAAACATTCGTTGACTAACATCATGACGTCGTTATAACAATAATCTGGAACATCGATGGGTTTCAACCAGTACCAATGTAATGTATTACACACGAAATTCACTCGCAATTCCAACGGGATGTGTTTCTCGTACAAATAAAGTTTGGACACCTTAATACATTCGGTCATCTTACCAACGTATTCCAAGCTCATTTCTGATAAAATCCTCTGTTTAACGAAAAAGAAACAATGGCGTTTAAGTACTCGAAACTGTACATATTCGACTAAACTATTTCGAAATACAATCGATTATTTTCTGAACATTAAATGGCCGGGTGAACGGCTTTACGAATGTAAAAAGAATTTTGTGGACGACGACGGTAAACCAACGTACACGGTTGTTACGCACTTGTACCCCAAACCTTCGAATACCATCCATATTGCGCGTAATATACGGTGTATAATACAATACAGGAGAGATACACAGGTCGCGGCATTCTGTTTTCGAACGAAGGAGACGGAAAGTGTTCCTGTGGGATTTCAAACGATTCCGTCGAGACGGCCGCAGATCGATCGAAAATTTCCACCCGAATGTTGTACGGATTGGCGCAGTCGGTATTTCTTCCGAGCACACTTACCAGACAGTCGCAGACGAGTAAATTGTTTCGCAACGCGACGAATTCGACTTCGTCACATGGCTCGATCTCGTTCAGCCGGCATTTGTCGAACGTACGCTGGAGTAGCTCGCAGCACTCCGTGTACTTGCCGCTGCCGTACAATCGGCGGCACGTGGTGGTGATGATGGCGCCGCCGCCGTCGTTCATTCCGAAAACGTCGAAGACGTCCGCGAAAATTGTTTACACGGAAAACGCCAGAGACGATTTCACGGTAACGATAAATATACGAACGTTCTAATCAAACCGCGGAGAAATTGGCGGAATAACCGCTGATAACGGAACAATGTACTCGGGAACGAACCGATTAATTCGATTTTCTTGGCCGGTCAAATTGTATGGAATTCGAGTTACGTTTCGACAACAACGCGGAATGCGACGGAGTCGCGTGAAAATTAAAACAAACGAAGAAGATTTCGCTCCGAAACGAAAGAACAATACGATGGAATTCGTCGTGCATACGGGAAATACAAAAGGCACCCGAGATTGGAAACGGTTAGAGAGTACGGTAGGACAATGGCAAAGACGACGGGACAGACGTGCAGAAGAAAGGAGGAACGAATAAAAGGAACGAACTCCTCCCCGGAAAGGGAAGTTGTGTCGCGTACACACGACGGGCGAACAATTATTTTAAGGGGAGTCGGCGGGAATCTAAGGAAACCGGGGCGGGGAAGTAAACTAACGGACATGCGGAACGGTTTGGCCAGACACGACAGCTGTTGCACAAAGATTGATCGATATTATTAGAAAATGTCGCCGTTGGATATTTTGAAAACGGCCCAGAGCCGGAGGCGTATTTATAGGGGAGGGGGAGACACGTATTTCGAGTACATTTTATATGGGTGTATACCGTATAGGGCCTAAAATTGACCGTTCCAAATAAATAATCGCCGTCGCGAAAATTGCGAAATATTCGAAGTTTTTCGTTTTACGTATTTATTTACGTTTGAAGTTAGCAAATGGCAATTACGGATTTTAGTTCGTATTTTGTCAAAATAGTACAGCCCACGATAACTTATTTACACTAATGTCCTAAATATCGTTTTTTACGTGCGAGAATCGGTTTTAACGATTTTTAAGGTCTGGTCAAAAATATGTAATAATCCAACGACCGTTTTATTTAATATCTCAAAAAACGTCCCTATCGAAACAAAAAAAATTTATTTAATACGCCCCCCCAGATCGGAGCAAAATTCGGTATTACGTCATCGCCACGCCAAACGTATTCTGTGCGTATTTTGCTCTCGAATGGAATCTACGAACGTACGATGAGTGCGTCCGAGTGTTCACTTCGACGATTTACGTTCGGTTTTAACGCGAGATCAATTTTTGTCAAAATTGAGTGGTTTTTTTGCTCGACAATGATATTATTGTGTTGGCGGCGATATCCGAAAAGGAAACTACAATATACAGTAGAACGTAACGGGACGATTATTATTGTTTTGGTTTTGTCCAACATTTTAAAGTCGTTTGATCTCTAATAAAATTCAAATGTTTGAAACTTTATCAAACGATTCGTTTTTTCTTTTGAACTCCGCACGGAGCATATAAGAGATCGGTTACATACTTCGAATTAAATTTCAATAACGACGTCAATTTACAGATAACGTAAGCGACGTATCTACAACAACGTTTTTGAAACGTTACATCTCTTGTATATATATATTACACGTTATTAATTTCGATTCCAAGTTTTTCGGTTTTTTTTTTTCTATTTTTTCGTTTTACTGTTACTGTTCATTCGTACGCGTTACGTTATCGTTTTCGTTTCGTGAATAACGTACGTACATTTTCCCCTAATTTTTTGTTGTCCGGCCAAATGTACCGCCGCTTCGGCCGCCGTAACCTCGCGCCACCTGTTACGTGATAATTTGTACGTATCAGTAATTAATAAAATCTACATTTCTTCTCCCGCGAACTCCGACGATAGATAGAAATGTTACGTTTAATTTATTCGTATAACGTACATCATAACGTCTGATTTAATCTCGCGGAGAAATTTGAATTTGTTATAAGAATATTATATATATATTATACATATGTAATAATTAAACGATTAGACGCCTACCGGGTCGCGGATGGTTTTGATTATCGATTACCTTAGATATTTTGTAGTCGCTTATCTGTATTTGTACAAAACGATTTCCGCTATTGTAAATTTATTTAACTAATTAAATAATTAAACGATCATTTAAATTTCATATTATAATTAATTAATTAACCGACTAAGCGACCGTTAATATTTAATAATCAATTAACTAAAAAATCGTTAATAATTTTACAAAATAAGTTTACTTAGTACGATTATTATTGCAATATATAAATTGTATGTATATGCGTGTATACATAAGTTTTGCTATTTTTCGCAATAATACGCTTCATATTAGTTTATTAAATAACGCGAAACGAATATCAATCGTCATAACTCAAAAGCAATTTCACTGAGTGAACGTGTTCACTCAATAACGATGGAATTTGAAATTTCAAAGATAATTTATTGCAGAAATCAAAGGCGTACCCCGTTGGAAAGTTTGACGGAAATTTTCGGGGACAATTCCCCTATTTCTCTACCGTATCGTGTAAGACACGATTTTAAAAACGACTGAATGTATACAGGTTTAGCTACCGGGTTTCCATTTTGGTTCGAAAAAGTTCTCGACATTTGTACGGAACAAAAAACGTTCAGATCTTCGTCCAATACCTAAAAATATCGAACGTAGTTTATAAAAAAATTTTAGGTCAAGACGATTTTGAAGTGATTCAAAATAATTAGGAGAAACGTGTTCAAAAAATTTGGTCAATAGATCTTAACGCAGTCCCCTATTCTTTTCAAAACACTACGTATTACATATATTTTGGTATTTAGACTTTACCCCTTTTTCCATTTACAAATTCTTTCTTCCATAAGTAATACCTTTTTGATATCAATAACACGGTGGGGGGGAAATATTAGATATATTTCGCCAACTTGTATATTCCAATTTTTAATTACGTTCGAACGAATCGTGACATAATTATAAATAATTACCTAATTATTACAAGCACTAAACTAAATTATTAAACAATTTAATGAAATTAATTCGTAGGAAATATAAAATAATATAAAAACGTATGTCCTATAATAGCTTCGTATTAAATATAAAAAATTAAATGGCTTTAACGAGACATATTGAATATTAGTACAAAACAAATAATTTCCACAATTAAAATTGTATTTAAGAGGAAATTAAAATTACAATGGAATACATTTGGAAGTTTCGATTTTATAATAATTACAGGCGCCTATAATTCTAAAATAAAAAAAATCCTCGAAGCGGGACGTATTTTTTTTTGTACGAAATAAACGGGTAGACGAAAACCATCGATGAAAAATCAACGAAGGGTTGGTATCCACTTGTATCCTCCACGTCGCACTTCGACCACCGAGTATTTATGGTTGACAGTGTAAGTGTGAATTTTCCATTCAGGAATTTTAACATGTCGATCAAAGAAAAAACAAGTTGTCCCATACATAATAAAGTAAATTCGTTTTAAGAGTCGCTTATTTCGAACCGAGTGGCGTTGATTAATAATGTTTCAAAATTGTCGAATTTGAGATTGAAAATGCTATTCGTTTTCCTTCTTGCTTTAAATCTCTTTAACTTTGCATCAGACTACTGGCACGGACACGCTAGCGTCACATGACGTTAGTACAACGTAGGTACCTGATTAACTCGTTAATTAAGTCGGACGTTCGTTGTGCAAACATTATTTTATTACGACGGACACCTTTTATGTAAAAAAACAAAATCCTTAGCTCCGACCGCCTTAATTTATAACCTCGTCAGGTTAAGTGCAGTTAGGGCATTGACGAAACATTATAAAACACACAATTATTGAATCGTTAACATAATAATATGTCCGATAACCGAACACTACAAAAGCAATAAAAACCGACAAAAAAATGATTATTATAACTGTTCGAAAATGTGATGATGGTCGTATGCTTAGATATATAATAGTTCGTTGTACTCGTTCGATAAAAAAAATATTGGTACGCCTATCGGACGCGTAAAAACTGTTAGATAAAACGTCGCGGCCTAACCGTTTAATAATCGTTAATAGGCCCGCGATCGGAATGATTTTTCTAATTATAGATCGCTACATAATCATCAATTTTATTTAAATTAATTTCTAGACCGTTTTATATCTTCCGCGGCCATTTACCTTCGCCGAGAACAAAAAACACACCCATCATTAAGTCGTAATTTGTTCGCCGTTTTTCGTAGTTACATCAAAGTCGTATATTACACAATTGGTTAGTTCGTCCGGTTTCTTTTCTTCGACCGGATGTTTTGTTTTGGTCGGAGTATAAGAGTGAGGGGAGAAGAAGGAGGGTAAACAATATTATTAACTCGGGAGGGACAGAGTACGCACACTGTTGCAACGTAATCGCTAATTGGTCTTGCGTAAAAGGCGTCGTCGTGATACCTTGGCCTTAAATTCCAAGTTTAAAATGTTTAATTTTCGATATACGTCAAGGTTATCAATATAACTTTTATACCTTAATAATAATATATTATACAATTTACATTATATATATATATATTAATACAGGTACTTATATAATGTTTAACTTCGGAAGAAATATACAATTAACCTGTTTGATTTGAGCACACGTTTTGAAATCAATATCATAAGGGTTGGCTCGAGGTTATAAGTGCCCGACCTACAGTGATATTTCGAAGCATTTTTTCTCCTTCGGATTTCCGTCATTATTTTACAAAATTCACCGGCGTTAAAAATACGTACGTGAAATAACGCAATTTTGGGTTTTGTATTAATAATATTGTTATAATGTGTATAAAATATATCGACTGCGTCATGTATAAATGATATTATACAGAATTTCGCTTGACAACAAATCAAGTGATGTAAACTTTAAATAAAATTAAAAGTTAATTTATTTGGCAATTTTTTTATATTCAATTAGTTTTATACGAAATTTAAATAAGTACGAATATTGAAAATACAAGAATTTTTATAGTATAACTTCAAATTTAAAAAACGTATACCGAGAAACAGACGAACTGTTTATTATTCTAGCTACAAATGGTGTAATATAATTACATAACTAATAACCGTATTTCATTCTTCTTGTTGTTTACAAACAAAAACAAAATCAATTAGATTTAATAATAACTGAAGTTATTTACAAAACAAGATTTCTGTATAGATAACTATAATGAAAATTCCGAGATTAATGATCGTGACAAAGTTCAATTTCCGAATTGGACTTGAGATGTTCGAGGTCACATATCATAAAGACAAAATGATCATTTTTAAAAGTCAATTTACTTTCACGAGTAAAATTTATGCTCCATCGAAAAAAACTGAAAACGTATCTAGACTATTTCCAGTGGTACACATTAAAGGGTGTCAAGATATCAACTGATACCCCATTTGAAATTAGGTCGATGGATGAGTGTTGAATAATAAATTACGTTTTGATTCTAAAAACAATTTTTATATTCCACGCCAAAACGTATTTCGTCGAAATGCCTTTGAACGTGCACTTAAACGCGTAAAAATAATGTTCGACACAAATCTACGACACGAAGATCGTTACATATTTTTTATTCTTCGCGCACGCCACGCTCATTATACGCACTATATACCAATTAAATTCGTACTTATCTTATTTTGTATCAAGTCTTAAAATTGTGTATACACTATGCAACACGCATTTTGTACCGTAGGAAAAGGGAAAAAATTATATTTTATTATATAATTCAAAAGACTGAAGTTAAATTATTCAGATTTGTAATCTTCAATCTTGTTTCAAAATTATGTGTTGATCGAAAAAATTATTTTCAAACAAACGTATAATATTATTTCTTAAAATATAAAAAAAATTTAAATATATATCTGAATTCTTTAATTTCCATCACTATATTCAGTTCGTCATTGTAGAATTGAAAAACGTTATTATTTATAATAATCTAATCTTAAAATATAAAAAGTAAAATTTAAAAAAAATGTTGCTTCTGTTTTATTTAATTATATATATAACTAAATTATTTATATGTACGAGAATGTACACATTTTATCTTCATTAACGTTATTGATTAAACAACGCGAGTTTTATTCGAATTTATCGTTGTTATAATTATTTATTTCATAATCTATCAAGTTCACCGAGCGCGGCGCTCAGTCGTGCTTTGTAGGCAACCAATATATACATAATTTGTATACGAGCTTATTTACACGAAAAATAACTATTTTCAAATATAAAACTATTTTATTTCATGGGCGAAATAAAATTGATTATTTAGGAACAATCGTATTTGAATTTACCTAATATTTCTCACTTGTGCCCTGTAAAGTGAAAATGACAAATCCTATATTCCGTATATAATATATTCACGATGTGTTCTACTAGTTTCTATCTCAATGTTCCCATTTGAAAAGTGTACACCTTGTGTGTAATTATTCTTCTAATATGCACACGTGCACGTGCACCTGTAAAGTACGCAAACATTTACCGGATATACACGTATAAGTCAGGAGCGCATAACGTAGCATATACGAGCGAGAGTAGGATAAATAAATAAGTCGTTTATATTTATATAATATTCGTTAACAACAAGCAGTTTATTGAATTATTACGTTTATATTCGATTAGTTCGTTAACTACGATATAATATAATTCTCTGCGTGCGTATGTTAAATATACAGCAAAAAACACACAAGATTGATTATACATAAGGAATTCGCTAAACCGAATCGTATTCGTTTATCTAACACGTATATAATATATATTTCCAATATTTTGGCCACGGTTTATGATTAAAATTATAATAACTTGATAAGTGTATCGAAATAATAAAAAAACACCGCCGTAGCGTTATATTAAAACGCCTCAATTATATATATATATTATATTATATTGTTGATTTCAAACGTACACGTTGTTTGTTTCAAATTTCGAACGATGAAATTGAAAACCGTCGCCGTGATCTGTGGATGGTCAAATCGTATAGTTTTCTCGGCCCTCCGTCGGACCACGCCTGGGCACGAAATGGGCGGAAAACGGTGACGGCGATATGGTCACACCTTCCTGGTGTGTGTCCGGCAATTGAACCCCATGAGGAACTCGTATCTCGAAGTTTTGCACCAGCTTAGCGATAAACATGAATATGTTGGTCTTGGCTAATATTTCACCCAGACACCTTCTCCTGCCTGTGTATACGAGTGCGTGACGAAAATCCAAACCGAATTAGCCCGTTTTAAATAAATATTGGCGAAATGCATAGGGTGGGAAAGATCGCCGAAATTACTTACCGATGCCGAACGCCATGAGCCAACTATCGTGTATGATTTTCCCCGTGCCGTCCAGAAACCGTTCGGGACGGAACACCTCGGGATCGCCCCAATGCTGTTGGTCCATATGAATACTCCATATACTCGCCAATATCAAAGTATCCTAAAAATGTTTCGTATAGATCGTTTTCTTTTTTTATACACTGCGTCGTCATACTTTTGGTATTATGTACTCCTGTAAACTCGTTTTCCGAATAGTTCTGTGAGCGATCGCTAACGGCGCCACGTTACTATGCCTTTGCACTTCCATCAATACGGCTTCGAGATAATTTAACCTGTTTGATTGCCATAATAATAATAATTGTTATCGCGTCGCGTAAAAACGTTACGATCTAATCGGAAATTTCACGAAATATTCGTTTGAAATACCAACTATAAATTAAAAAGGAAAAGTCTACCAAAAACGGACAAAAATGGCTATTAATTTGTGTTTCGTACGTATATTTTGAACTTCGTTCAATTAAACGGCCGTTCATATTCCAAAGTACGAACTATAAATAATATTAAATTAGCGGGCGTACGAAATATTTCGTACTTGGTTTTATCCGTGAGATTAACTTCGCGATCTCCGATCACTGCGTCCAATTCGGCGTGCACTTTGGCCTGTACGTCCTGGTGTTTAAGGAGCATTAAAATGACGAACGACAACATGCTGCTTGTGGTCTCGGAACCGGCCAAGAACAAGTCCAACAACAGAACGAGAAGTTGTTCTTCCGTAAACGAATTCGGCAGTCCTTTGCTCTTTTCGATTTCCGTCAAAAACGCGCAAATCAAGTCTTCCTGGTCACTGTGTTTATGCTCTTCTATCGATTCCTATATAAATATACGAGAAACGTGCATAAAACACGTACACGAAACGACGACGCGTATTACACTCACTTTTAAGAACGTGTAAAATTCGTTCAAAATGTGTTGGAGATCTTTGTACCCGGAACATTTGGGCGCCAGGAAACGGACGAATGGCATCTGATTCAGTATGCCGCCGGACATATCCAACATTCGGAAACTGACGTGCGTCAGCTCCATTAGTTTTTCGAGCTTTGTGTCGTTTAACGCAAACCTGTGACCCGCTAACATCGTCCAGAGACCGTTCAAAACGGATACGTCGAACAAGCCGTTAACTTGGATCGGTCTGCCGTTCTGAAAACGACAAAACCGTTATACGTCCTTTATCCATATAAAGAAACGTTTGTTATACGTGTGTATAAAGGCGTTTTAGACGTTACGAGTTCATGGCGAAACTATTGAATACGAAGGCTATTTCAAAATCATTCTCCGGTGAGTTATTACTGGCACCATAGGGGCATCTCCCTAACGCGCGTTAATATGTCGCAACAAATAAACTAGTGTCTGATAACACGCCGAGTTTCAGCCGTTTTTCGTTCATTGTTGTTCTTGTTCATTGTCATATTTGACGCGTCAATGTCTAAAATACGATTTTATCTGCCACCGTCTGCAAAGGACGGAATGTAATTCGGTATTTTTAAACTGAAGGAAACAACGCGGCTTAAATCCATCGTTACGGGTCGGTTGTATGCCGTTTATGGCGATCAATGATTAACGATGGTGGTTCTGAGCGAAATTGGCGCGGACAATTTAAAACGCGAATAATGAAGGGAGCGCACGATCAATTTTCGACCAGTTTTACCGACATTTCCCACAGCACTCTACACAGGATCGTCACCGAAAACTTAGACTACCAAGTGCACGTTGGACCTTAAAACAACCTTCAAAACGTGCGTTTCCCGAACGTTTTGACACTGAGGGTGAACAAATTCTACAACAAATTGTGATTGGGGACGGGACGTGTGCTCAATATACAAGTCCGGAAACCAAATGAAAGTGAAAACGTTCGGACGCATTCCCCAAACGATACACCGGAAGTTGAAATTAAAATAGCCCTCGTACGTTTTCAAATTTTATTCGCAGCGTTGTTTCAAAGACTTCGCCGAATATTTCTTTCGTCGTTAGTATTTTACGTTTTTTCACCTATAGCAGGAAGAATAGAAGGCGCAACAAAACAATTTTCTAGTCGTCAAAAAAATAAACGACACGTAAAATTGTAAACTTTGCCATTTATAACCCTATCCGTGAACGTTTTAGTAAAAGATTGAAAATGTAAAATTTAACTCGGTAACGCGTGTTTTCCAGATTAATAAGTCCGATAAAAATACGTAAAAATATAAAAATGTATGAATCGGGTGTAGTCGAGTAATTCAGCTAGTTATTATATAAAACGCGACATTCCTATATCTACGTATTTTGTGAAATTATAATTGTATTTATATATATATATATTATATTTATTTATATATACACGTACCGCGCATCTTCTTTTTATGTCCGGCACGAGATCATTGACTTCTTCACTAATAATCCTTTCCATCAAATCACCGCCCAAACCCATTTTGCGTAAATGTTGCATACAAAACTTTCTCTGTTCCGTCCAAGCGGGTCCGTCCACGAATACTATGCCTGTTTTTTTTTTTTAGAATTATCGTTATTATTTTTTGTTGGAAAAAGACGTCGTACGTCCTCAACGCAGCACTCACCCAGCCTCTTGTAAAAAGCTCTAAACCTAAAAAGGAACCCGTCCGGTCGCCCGTCGAAGTCATCTTTGGACAACACTTGACGCACCGCGTCGTAACCGGAAACAACCACGGCTTCGATCCGACCGAGTTTGACGGAGTACACTTGACCGTAACGTTTGGCCAACTGATCCCAAACCAAATGATAGAACCCAAGTTCGTTTCTGAGCTTTCGGATTTCTAAATAATTTCCGAACAAAGGAATGCGCTTGGGACCTATATAATATTATACAACTATGTATATGTTTAAATACAATCGGAGGGCCTCGTTAATCCGAACACGAAGTAATCTGAACGAGACAATAATATCCCCGTCACTACAGCTTGTAAAATTTAACTACGTTTTTGTTATTCATACTCGGGAAGACGGCAAATTTTTTTCGATGTTCCTGTTACTCTCACACGACTGCTATAATTTAATCTACGAACCAAAATGTTATTCAAAATGTAAAATTGCATTATCGGAAAAATTTCCTCTCGAACATCCTTAAATTATAGAAATATAATTTTTTTAATTAAAAGCCAAAGATAATTCGAGCAAATAGGTTATCCGCATAATCCCTTTCTACAATTCCGTTCGGATTAACAAAACCCTATCATATATATGTAATTATTAGAACTATTAATTTAACGTACTAAAAACTCTTAAAAAATACATAAAGTAACTAATATTTTAAAAATTAAACAAATTGTTTCGTTCAAATAAAATTTTTATATTACACTTTTAAAAGACCTTATGTAAATACGATTAAGAATTTCTATTTAATAAGTTTTAAAAAATAGTTGTTGATAAACTTAACTATAAAACTATTAATTATACGGTTATACAGTTCGTGTACAATATGCTTAAACAAATAAAATCGATAAAAATGTTGTAAAATATAATTTAAAAGGAAAAAACAATGCTTAGTTAAACGGAGCAGTTACCTTAAGCCCACGAGTTTTTAATCTTTTATTAAAGTAAAGTCAAATTTTAATCAAGTAATACGATGGCAATGGAGAACTCATTAAAAATCACACGTATACCATGCGCAATTCATTGTAACGTTTTGTCAGGTTTGAACTGATTTTGAAATTTGGAGAAGAATGCAAAAAACCATTACATACATTCGGAATGTCATGAATCATCTAAGTGACAAAAATGGACAATTTTCATCCGTGTGTTTTACAATAGGCGTGTTACGTGTTAAATTTATTTACATGGAGATAGTGCGAATTTCAGTTTATTTTGATTTTTAGTGAGCAACCGAATTTGTTTAGCCCGATGAATGGACCAGTCCTTTGCACAACGTTTCCCGCGAAATCGTGTACTCCACAATTTAACGTTGTCAACAGCTACTGCCCATTATTTTTAGAAAGTTGCGATAATTTTCATCGAGTTTTACCATTCTGTAAACGTCTTGACGACGTAAAAGTATTTGAAACAAGCGGCAGGTCAACAGCACAATGGGTACCGTAGATTCGGGTTTCATTCCGTATAGTACCGGTAGACGTGACGCAGTGAAGGGAAGCGCGCTAGAATACGTGTATAGTCGCATATCATAGGCGTATGTGTGTGTTATATATGAAACAGCATCCGTCGACAAATGCGTGCCCTCCCCTCTACATATACATGTATAATAATATAGTTCCTCCGGCTCCTCGCTTGTTGATCGATAATGTATAAATCTATATTTAACATCGTAATTCACAATGAATCTTAAAAGAAAAGAATATTAAATTTACTCTTCGGTTCGGATTTGGTTAGGCACTGCTTACGCTCGCGTATATGTACATATATATATATATGCGCTATTGAAAACACTATATGTTATCGTACATATATATATAAATGTATAAGACGTATATTTTACACATTGTGTTTGTTCTAACCACACGTGTTATAAAAAAAGAAAAACCATTAAGTAACGTTTAAATTTAAACACACGCGAGCTATTTTACATTTTTACTAAAATAAAATATTACGAAATGGTATATTTCTCTATATATGTATTATTATATATTATGTTACACGATATTCTATAACGGTGTCGTTGTCGAAGTCGATGTAAAAAACACGTGTGTGTGTGTGTGTGTGTGTGTATATATATAGCCGTATGTATAGGCCTCTCTTAACATAATACAAAATAACCGCGTTTATTATCTATACACGACCGTTATATAGATGACGAGAGAAAATAACCTAAGCAGCGCGCATTTCTGTTATCGAATTACCTGATCACTAAACATATAATATAATGTATTGTTTCTTTTATAAAAAAAAAAATGAAAAAATAAAACAAGCGTGAAAGGGTTAAACATCCTCCGTGGCGTAGATACCTGACCTATCTCAAGATCTCGACTAGTTTCTAGGTCAACGGTTTTTTTTTTTGTCTCACCAAAATGAACAATTCTTCCCCCGAACAATGCTCGCTCATCACCTTAGAAACCCTCTCGAGAACGCGCGCGCGTCGTTTTCACGTATTATATACCAACAAACACGAGTACCTATTATTAGTATATAATAAATTTAATTCGTTTTATTATTCTCGAAACATCCACACGGTTTTTTGGTGTACGTGATATAATACGCCACCATATATATATATAATATTTACGCACCATTTGAGTCTATGCTGTAATAGTTGATGTGTGTATATATATATACGTATGTGTGTGTATATGCAGTGTATACAAAACGGATCAATAAGATAATCATTACCATATGAAAGTTAAGTCTCCTCTTTTCTGAACATCGTTGACCTTGGATAGACTTTTTTGTGTTCTATACGTATCCGAACACAAATATACAATAATAATAATATAAATTTGTCGGAACATACCTTAAAAAATACATACTTTCTTTTCGATTAAATCCGAAGCTTATATTTACATCTTTTAATCCAGAGTGTAAATATTATATATATTATTTTTTTTCTTAATAACGGATTATGACATATACCTAATACGTACGCAATGTGCGTTGGACTCTTACAGAGTATTAAATTAAATGTTTATTCAGTTAATGTATGTTAATAGATTGAAATTTATTAATGGCTCACTCGAAATCATTTTTTTAATCAGTAAAATGATAAACAATATAATATTTTAAGGTCTACAATACAAAATAATTTAATTATCATTGTCAATTATAACTAACTATACTATTCATTATTCTCTAAATTAGAAGTAAGTAGTAGTATACTAGTAAAATAATATATATTTCTTTGCCAAATATTTAAATATATGGATTTAATTTTTTTTGTATTTCAAATATAGTATCCATTTTTATTTCCTATATTTTAACACTATTTTCAAAATTTTCTCTCGAATATATTATACAATAGGAAAAAACTAAGTGTACTTTAGCCTCTACAACAAGTTTTTAAAATTTACCTATATTATATCATAGTATGTATACCATATGTTTATTACATTTAACCTTTAAGAGTTATTATAAGCCTTAAGAATTTAAATACTAATTTAAAATATATTCACAAAATATGTTTAACAAATTTATTCAACATTAATAATAGTAGATAGTAAGTAGTAGTAATAATAGTAGTAATAGTAGTAGTAGTAGTAGTAGTAGTGGTAGTAGTAGTAGTAGTAGTAGTAGTAGTAGTAGTAATTGTGGTAGTAGTGGTAGTAGTAGTGATAGTAGTGGTAGTAGTGGTAGTAGTAGTAGTAGTAGTAATAATGGTGGTAGTAGTGGTAATAGTAGTGGTAGTAGTGGTAGTAGTAGTAGTAGTAGTAGTAGTAGTAGTAGTAGTAGTAGTAGTAGCAATAGTAGTAATGGTAGGAGTAGTAGTAATAGTGGCGCAATAATCGTTTTTGTATTGTAAGAAAAATAATTTTTAATAGACCACTAGCTGTAATTTAAAACATAAATATTATTTCAATATAAAGAGTTATTATTCAATTATTATTTCATTTAAAAATTAAATATAAATGTGCAATAAAACAATTACTCTACATAATATTATACTTATAATAAAATGTAATATTTTTAAATTTTGGATATCTGATATAGTTTGATTTAACGAATTCCATAGAATTCGTATATTATGGTCCTTACCAGTTTGAGATAACGTTTAATTTTTCTAAATAATTTAAATTTAAATAGTTATAATTATAAAAGGAATATTTTATTATTTGATAAACCTATAACTGTAACACAAATTAAGCTTTACTAATGCGAATATCGTAAAAAATAAATAATATCTAAAAGGAGTCTACACCAAAAAAAAAAAAAAATAAATAAATCGAGGGAAAATGAAGCAAAAGACTATATTTTAATATATATGAAATTACCCCGATAAAATACGCAAAATATTTATAATATTATGTAAGCACCACATGACTATATTTATATGTGTGTGCACTATACCTACAATCGATCGTATACTAAATATTATAATTTAAATAATAATAATTTAAACGTCTTACCTGTCGGGTATTTGTGCGGCGTGATAATGTCTAAAATACAAATAATAATTAAAACAGAAATAACGACGGCTAAGAAAAACATTTTCGTTGACAATGAAAACTATATTAGACGCGCGATGTGCTGTAGGAGCTGGTATAGTGATGTATTCTGCAGCGTGTCTATACACCGAAAGAATGGATTGAGGGAGAGATGTTGACTGGCCTCCAGTTCATTTTTTCTAAACTATATTACTTGGAAGGGGTCTTCCGTTTATTTCCTTTTATTTGTTTCTTTTATTTTATTTTTTTTTTATCTACGATTCTTTCTATATATTTTGGCGATCTTATCCAAAACCATTCATAAAATAGAAATACACTTTTTTTTGGACACCAAAGTCATATTAGCATAACACAAAAAATTATATATATATATATACGGATACCATTGAATAATTTTAAAAACGAAACTATTTTTTGATTTTTAGCCGAAAACATAAATAAATTATCTTAGTACCGTGTAAATAAAATATTATCGAACAATAGTTTCTCTGTCTATACATTACACTATTTACTATGATACATTATAATATCTATTACTTAGCATATTTTATAATTGTCAGATATTCACTTATAATAATAATACTTATTTGGTTTAAAATAATAATAATATAAACGACGTAAAATTAACAATAGTTTATACTTATAGACATTTTATTGAGTTACATGCCGATGAATGACGACAATAAAAATATAATAATATTGAAGAATACATTTTCGTATGATGTCGATTTTTTTGTAACTAAATATAGAATAACTAAATTTAACATTTAGATAAAGATTTTCAAAAATAAAACTATATTTAAAAAAATGCAAACTATGTTAAGATGTATTTATAGAATAAAATTTATTTAAAAATATTATGTACAATATTTACTATATTTCCTCTCTCGTCTTGGCATAATGGCACTGCATATGATATTAATAAAAATAAAAATTATAAAATATTCTTTATTTTATTTGAGTACGTCTTCTTTCGAACTATCATATGGTATCGTGCGTATGCCTAATATTGCTTAAACCGCATAAAAGAAAATATACAGAAATTGCATTTTGAAGTTTATAAATGTATACAACTACCAGAAATTAAAAATAGAAATAACAAATCTGAAATATAGTATAAGTAAAACTGGTAATAAGGAATAAATAAATATCAGACAATATATATATATATACATAATAAGTAATAAATATTAAGAGCTAGATATTCACGGGTCAATAATGTATGTTTAAAACGCGTCATTAACAGTTATAACCAAGAACATTAGACATATTTTTTTAATTAAACGGTATAATATAGACATTGGATATATATCTTTATCGCCTATTAAATATTATAATTTATTGATTTTTAGATGTATTAACGACTTTAATAAAATTTATGTTTTCCTTTTTTCGTTGGAAAATGAAAAAAATGTTATTCGTTGTTTTAACTATAATTATTCAACATGTAATACTGGAAGTCTGAAATCATGTACAATATATTTAATGTGAATATTAAAAGTTGAAATTTTTTTTTATTTCATTCAAATAGCGAAATTATTAAATAAATCGTTTGTTCGGGAATTTATGTAATGTACCATTTTTAAGTAAATGCTCTTTAAATTTCATTTTTTATAACAGTCAAACTTAACATTTTTACTGTAATTAAAAATATACTTCCTTATACGCACGAATAAAAACCAAAAAGGTATTCTTTTTTAGATAAATAATAACTTACGATAATATACTCGTGTACAAGTAAATAAATAGATAAAATACGTAATTATTACAAATAACCACTTATAATTTATAATATTATCAGTCTTTATTATAATAATCTATACATTTCAATATTCAAAATTAGTATAATTTTTTTCCCGACTTCTTTATTTACTTATTATACAATAATGGGTATCCATTTAACCTAACTAAAAGTATACGTATATTATGCTACATTAACATAAAATATTATATGAATATAGAATTATTGTTTTGCGCCAATATTGTACCTTGTCATATATATTCAGGAAATAAAAAATGTGTTAAAATTTTAAGTTTTAAGTTTTAAACTTCAATGAATTACGTGAATTAAAACTTTTATATCAGTACCGGTATAAGAATTTTACTAGCGTAAATTTGAGTATCAAGAATTGAATATCTACTATTATAATTGACTGTTAGTAGTTCGTATAAACTCAATATTTAGATGTTAGAAAAATAAAAACGAAACGTTTAAAAAAGGATTTGTGGGCCTTAATTTCTTTACTGTATTATGTATTTATATTTTATAATAAAAACGTTTAAAAACTGTTTTCTTTTTAACAGTAAAAAGTACTATCGTTAAAGCAAATTTTAATTTGTGTTGGGAATAAGATATGAATACGAAAAGGGATAGTGAAATGTACTTAAATTTCAAAGAAATATGAATAATTATTAGTAGAAATTTTAAATTATTAGAATAATTTTATGAATTTATTTTATAAATTATGATACGGATATTATTAATGGCATTCTCTATTGATAAATTATGTACATTTATAAGACTTAAAAACCAAATGAATTAAATGCAACAAAAGTAATATAAATTAATATTATTTCGAGCCTCAAAATATCATATATATTTTAAACGTTCCTTGATATATACTAAAATTGAATACCTCTTTTTATTTTTAAAAAAATTAAAATATTCTGTATACGGCGAACACTATAGGTGATTTTAATAAAACTAAATTAAAATATAAAACACGAAAAATCAAAAGCAATCGTTTAAAATATTTTTAATAAATTCTCTTTTTTGAACTGAATGATAATTATATTATTTCACTTTATTTCTAAAAAAATATCGTGACAGAGTGAGAGGGAATATGATTAAAAATTACTTTAAATATTAAACGGGGGAGAGTATATAATAAAACGTGAATAAATAAAATTTTAACGTTTCAACACTTCAATAACAATAAACATCACCATTGTATGCTAACGTTTATTATTAATTATTCGGTTTAAGCGTTGGTTTTAAATTAAATCTATATAATATTATTTACGATATACATAAATTAGGTAAATTGTGACCGAAGGTATTATACAATAAAATTAACCATACATTTTTCTTTACGATATCATAGTATTTCCATTAACGATTCGATAGAATGCTATAATTTATTCGGTTAATCATGTAGACTATATGTATAAATAAAATACCAATAACACCTGAATAACAAAAAAAATCGATAATAATATTTTGAAAAATAAACTTAAGGTGTATTTTTACACGTTCACCGAGACATAAATTAAAAATGAATAATTCTGTTGAAATCTGGTAATCCAATCGTCTTCATATTATGGATGTATTTTCATATCATTTTACGTGAATATCATTTGATATCTATATAGTGAAATATCTCATATATTACACAATATGATCACAACTGTTAGATCAAGACTATAAGACTTTTAAGTATATTTCTATCGAAAAACTATGTTTATGAACAAACATTGTTTCTTTACATTTCAATTCTGTACGTTATATACAGCGTTTTCTTTCACGACACTTCAACAAACGTATGTTCACAATTATACGTAGTTATATTAAACATTCAACGACGACACAATCATTTATTTTATAGATAACTACGATCCTTTAGCTTTGTTCTCTTAAAAGTGAAAAGAGCAACAACTCACTCGAGTACGTTCTTTATTCAATATTATAAACATTTTTTTTTTTTGTATTTATCGCAAACGGAACTACATTAATTTATTTTTAAGAAAGAGTAATTATTGTTACCCAACTGATCAAACACGAATATTACACATACTCATATATTTAAGTAGATATTAACAATTAAAATATCACAACGTTGATATATATATAATCTATATTTAATATATAATCATTTCTCTGTCCCTTCGACCCATCATAATAATAACTATATAATACGTGCCACTCGACTACACCAATAACGTTGACCTACAACACATACTTACATATTATTAAAATAAAAAAATCGTAAACTGCATCAACGATTTTCATTTGTATTATTCACATAAACTTACTATATTTATATAGTGTTATTTTCTCGTCTATTGTTAATTAAAAACAGTTTTAATTTGCTTATAATTTTGTTCCCACATTTTCTTTTGTTATACCTACCGGACATTTATTGTTAAATATAAAAATAACATTTTAATTTATAATAATATATATATATATACAAACATTTCGGTAAACAACTTTAGAGTATTTTTAATTTTCCTATATATAACTTAATAAAATTTAAAAAAAAACACTATATACTATTTTGTTAACAATAATTAAAAATATATAAAATGTACTTTCCGAAAAAATCCTGTATTATAATTGAAGTAATTTTTATATATAATTAAATTCATTGGGATTAACTTTTTCATTTTCCAAACTCGCCTAATTTAAAACGGCATATCTCATCATTACTGTTTCTCCTAAATAGAATACAATTCACATATACTTCAATATGACGATACAAGTGAATTCGGAGGTGGTAAACTAATATACTTTAACGCAATAAAGATTGCGTTTAATAATCCCTTAAAAACATAATATACAGAAATAATTAAAACGTAAACATTATAGGAATAGGACTTTGCATATTTCTTTGTAATTAATAAAATAATAGTTAAGTTTAATCAAATTTGTTTTGAAATTAATAATACAATTAATATAAAAAAATGTTTGAAACTTATTATTTACACAACGTTTATTTAATTTAGTTGTAGTTGCTGAAAAAAAATTACCAACGGATATGAGTATAAATGTACTCATAATATATTTATATACATTAACACGTATCTATATATAGATGTAAATTAAAAATAATTAATATTGTTTTTATTTTGTCCCTATACATACACAATATTTATTTAAATATTAATACAGTGAAATACAAAAACGATTACGTGAAGTAAAAAGTACTTTTTGTCAGTACAACAATAAATTATCTTTACTATTTTGTATTTTTTTAACGCTAGGTGCTGATTAATTGAACGAGATTCAATCCAACGATGTCAATTAAATTCCACGAAAATATTATTTTCATCTGATATCGTCAACGTTAATTTATTCTAGATTTAATGCAACACTTAGAACGTGTGGGAATGATTAATTTCAAAACGAAACGTTTAAGCTACATGTTGCGAATATACGAATCAAAGGAGACCAATAAATGCACACAAATACGTAATATAACGTTTTTAGTCTCACGGACATTAATCGATTTACGTACGATTTAACCGTCTAATCGGGTGCGTCGAAAATATAAAATGGGCACGAATTCGTAAGCTCCGATCAATTTTTATACAATATAAAGTGATAATCGACGAACTCATTTAACGGAAATAAAAATTTCGGTTGTGAGGGCGACACGTGAAAATCCTAAATCCCTTCCCTATTTTGGGTACGTCACAATGAACATGCAACGTCGTCCAGTTTCGCCTACGAAATGATTACGTTTTCAAATTCGTATTTGTTTCCCGCCACGTATGTCAGTCGCGTTCGATTGCAGTGCAGTCGGACGAACTTCCAACCATTGACAGCACTGTCGAAATTTCATCATCGCCATCGTCCCACTTTACATCCGTTCGTCCGGCGTTCGCTTCACGTATCAACCCCGCCGACATCGTCACGTTTTTTCTACCTTCGTCTGCCAGCGAATCGCGAGAGGAATTTCCCTGTGTGTAAGTGTTTCTTGGGCTTTTTCGAATCGAGTCATCGTCAACATCACAACGTTACGCACCCCAAGTCTTGTGAACCGACTGGTAATGGCTGTTTGAATTGCGCACAATCGTTTGGCGTTTCTCATCCACTACCACCTGCTCAAGTGGACAGTTTTCATAATTTTCTATCATTCGTGCGTGAACGTACTTGGCCGCCACCATGTCCGACATATCTTCCGGGAAACTCAAAGATCAGGACCTAACAAATCTGGTAAGTGTTTCAATAGGACAGTTTATCGAACCCAATAAACTCGAATCATCGTTCAATATCTGTGTGGTTACAGGACGTCTCCAAATTGACGCCATCTTCGCCTGAAGTAATCAGCCGTCAGGCCACGATCAACATAGGTAACATATGACGCGGCTGTTTGTTTTTCCTTTGACAAACAGCATGGTGGTCTCTCGAGATCGAGACACTGTACATTACTTGATCACTTGTTATATTTTAAGGGACCATTGGCCATGTAGCTCATGGAAAATCAACCATTGTCAAAGCTGTTTCTGGCGTTCAAACTGTACGTTTCAAGAATGAACTTGAAAGAAATATCACTATTAAATTAGGTAAATACTAATCTATCCATTTTATTATTCTCTTATTCTATTAATAAATGGGTACAAAGTTGGATCTAAATTCTTTAACATTCTAATTCAAATTTATATATATATAATTTTAATCTATACATGTATTTCTCATTCATTTCTTTAACAATTTTATAAATATTTATCTTAAATAGTATGCCTACATTTAGCCAATTTTTAAAAGCATTTTCTAATAGCCTTCATTTCGTTTATGTAAAATTACTCTAAAAGTACATAACGAATGAACTAATAAAAAACTAATTTTTAATTGTTTAAAACTGTTTCAGTGCATGTTAAATAAATACAGTTCTATTTAATATTATGTATTTAACAATTGTTATATTTGTGTGTGAATATTTAATATATTTATTTTTTTTTTAATAAATTTATATAAGGTATCTGGTTGGTATTATAATTATTATTAATTATACATTATTTAATACAATTTATTTAATATTAGAATAAAACTAGTTATATTAAACATCAATTATAATTATATAAAGAGGAAAGTATTCGAGTGGCAACATTAGAAAACAAATGACGTGTCATCGATGATTCTTGACATTTATAATTTAAGTTTAAATTAAATTATAAAAAACGTGTAAATATTAATCAATTTATTTTATATAATACTATTAGTTTTATAAGACAGTTTATACAACTACTTAGAACTGGTATGATTTTTCAAAATTTAAATTTACTGTTCTTTAAGTATAGTCCATAATACATTTATATTATAATAAAGCATTTTATATTTAATTACTTTAATACAATAATTGTATTTAATTATACATATTTGCAATAAATATATACTAATAAGGACAATTATTTTATAAAATATTTATAATAAATCAATATTTAAATGCAAGTTATTATATAAATAATTCTTTGTTTCCCTTTGTATTTGTAGATTTTTTTTAATTCTTATATTATGTACATAAATTTTAAGATGTTTCTGTTACTTTTTAATTATAAATTTTCATAGTCATATATAGTGTTATTGTATCAAATGTTAAATTATGTATGTTATGAAATTTTGTATTGTTTTTTAAAAATAGTGACAGCTGTTTTTATATTAAATGTGTTACAGACTCAAACAATGATGATAGTGGACAATGTTCTACAAGTGCTGCAAATTCGATAAAACCCAACAGTAATTCAAATAAAAGAAAAAAATCTAAATCTGAATGTAATGTGTCTAAGATCAAAGTAGTGAGATGTAATGAAGAAAGCCTAGACAATATTGATGCTGCTCTATCAAGTGCCGAAAAATTACTAGAGATCAATACATCGAATTATACAGTTTCTGCTAAAAAGAGAAAAATTTTACCGGTAAAGCCAGAAACATTAATATCTGAAGTAGATGTAAATAAAAATATTGATAATGAAACATCTACAGTTAAGAATATTTCTCCCAAAGATATTTCAATTGTGGTGGAAAAAAACTTTACAAATTCTACAAAGGCTAATGAAGATTCTAATAATTTGTTGCATTCAACTTTTTTAAAGACAAATAAAATTTCTTACTCGTCCACTATCAAACTTAATAAGGAATGTGAACCTAGCACTAGTAATAATACTTCTAAATTAGAATCTAATACATCAAAGGATACTGTGTTCATAACAATTCCTTCTATATCGGATAAATGGGTTGATGTTTCGTTTAGCCGCATGATGTCAAATGATAATATAAGAAATTTTATACTAGAAGGTGGAATGATAAAATCCGATGATGAAAATGTTGAAGCCTATAATCCAACTGAAATTGATCAAATTGTCAGTGATGAAATTATTTTTGGTGTACGTTATTATTTAGTTAAGTGGAAAACTTGGTCTGTAGGATTTACCACATGGGAACGTTTTGGTGCTTTGTCTAAGGCTCAAAAACTTATTTATGATTATGCATTTAAAAAAGAAAAAAATATTGATCATCTCAAACCTATAAATGGCATCCACCTTTTATTATCAAGAACAATAATTACAAAACTATTTGATTTATTCAGAAGTCAAAATGGTCTAGCTCTACCATTAATTTTGCCTGATGATTTATCAAGTTTATTCAATAGTCTTGATGTTGGTCGTAAAAAAGCCCAATTATCACGAATGATATCTTTCCAATGGTATTTACGTACAATTGCTCTTAGTAATTACAGACGACAACAATTGTTCAAACTAAAACTTTGGGAGTTTGACATTAATTTGATGACTATGGATTATAAAATTAAAGTAGAGAATAATGTAGACCTTGAAGGACCACCAAATGTCTTTGTGTATACTTCTAAGTATATTCCTTCGACCAACATTGTTATTCCAAACGATCCTCCAATTGGTTGTTCTTGTAAAAAAAATTGTGCAAATTCTAATGGATGTTGTAGTGAAATGTCGGGATATTCAGTGGTATATGATGCAAACAAAATGGTAGTAAAAGCACCTGGTTATCCAATATATGAATGTAATAAAAAATGTAAGTGCACATCAGACTGTCATAACAGAGTAGTTCAACATGGTAGCAAAGTCAATGTTTGTATTTACAAAACAACATCTTATGGCTGGGGTGTTAAAACTAATATGAACATTAAGAAAGGTCAGTTTGTAGCCAAGTACATTGGTGAAATTATTACGGTTGAAGAATCTGAAAAGCGTTTAGAAAATAACACTTCTTGTTTGGACTACATGTGGAACTTAGATTTTAACGATCCACAGAACTATAAGTATATTATTGATGGCACCCACTATAACAACTTCACATATTTTTTAAACCATTCGTGTAACGCCAACCTGAATGTATACGCCGTGTGGATTAATTGTCTGGACCCTAATCTTCCTGAACTAGCCCTATTTGCTAGTCGAGATATTTTTGCTGGTGAACAACTTACCACTAATTATTTTACCCGAACCAACGTAGCCACTTTAAAAAAGAGTGGCATCAGGTGTCGATGTAATACAAAAAACTGTAAAGGATATTATTTTTAAAAACTAATTATGTATACGTATAATAAATATAGTTATTATCTTTATATATTTTATGTATGTACAACTCGCATAGATTTATAAGTTAAGGCATTTATGTTATTTATATATGCAGGTATCTTCACTAATTCATATTTATATTATAATTTAGAACTAAGTTAATAAAAATGTTACATTATAGATTCTTAATTGTATTTTCATTTTTATAAACCATTTTAAATTGTATCCTCTATTTTTTTTTTTATTTCAATAAAAATATAAAAAGTTGAAATATATTTTATAACAAAACACGATTTGTTTGAAATTATTTGTTTAGTATTTACTTTCTTTGAACATCTCATATATTTAACTAGAAAATGTGTGTATGGTATCAGTATAATCAAAGATGGACATGTATCTTGGTTACATTTTTATTTATAACTAGGTACTTAATTTACTTAATGCATCTTGTCTTTTTTCTTGGTAATAACAATTATATCATCCTCTTAATAATTTATTTTTCAAATCCTATGACCTTACTACTAATTTTATTCAACAATTAACTTAAACTATATAGATACATTTGTATATAAAATAATGATAGCTTACTAACAAATGTGAATATGTCATATTTAAATATACTTGTTTTCAAGTATCTCGCTTATCCCAGGATATAAAGAAGTATATATATATATATATATTGTTTTTCTTTTTACTTGTTTAGGATATGCTAATGCAAAAATCTACAAATGCAATTATGATAAGTGTCCGCGACCAGCGTGTTTTGTGTCTGGAGGATCTGGCCGTGATGACTCCTTACCTTGTTCAAGACCAGGTTGTCCAGGAAGATTTGAACTAGTCAGACATGTGTCTTTTGTTGATTGTCCTGGTCACGACATTCTTATGGCCACCATGTTGAACGGAGCCGCAGTAATGGATGCCGCGTTATTACTTATAGGTAAAGTAAACAAAAAAAAAAAAACATTGTCGTCATAATTTCAGTACAAGTTTTAAAGCTTTTTTTTTTTGAATTTATATTATATAACATTTTATATTAAAGTTATTGGAACCATATTGTCATTGCTAAAATACAAGTTATTAAATTTAACATGGCCCATGATGAACAACATGTTGTACTTAAATTGACAAATCCTATGATACTTATACCCTTAATGAGTGGAAAAGTTAATAAAAAAATTATTTTACACGACAGAGGTAATGTTTGATAACTATATCTCCTTACTGCTGATGAAAACTGGTCTCTCATCAAAGCAAATAAGATGCAATATATTATTATTAATCATTATAAAAGGCTGATAATGTGTAGTCTACCAAAAAAATGTAGTATCTATTATTTCATAATGGTTTTTTTATTCATATAATAAGACTTTCAAAACACACCAATACCAAAACTTGTAGACATAGTTGGTTGTAAGATGACAAAAGTAGTCCTGGTAAAATTCTTTGTTCTTATTATGCTTTCTTTACATAGCTGGAAATGAATCTTGCCCTCAACCACAAACATCTGAACACTTAGCTGCTATAGAGATCATGAAACTGAACAACGTGATCATCTTGCAGAATAAAATCGATCTTGTAAAAGAAGGCCAAGCCAAAGAACAGCAAGAACAGATCCAGAAATTTGTCCAAGGGACAGTGGCTGAGGGAGCACCAATCATACCAATATCTGCTCAGCTCAAATACAATATGGAAGTGCTATGTGAGTACATCTACAAGAAAATCCCGATCCCTGAACGAGACTTCATATCGCCACCACGTCTAATTGTTGTCCGATCATTTGACGTCAACAAACCTGGTTGTGAGGTGGATGACCTAAAAGGAGGCGTGGCAGGTGGCAGCATCCTGCGTGGTGTCCTAAAAGTTGGCATGGAAATTGAAGTACGCCCGGGTCTAGTGTCCAAGGATGGAGAAGGAAAACTAACATGCCAGCCAATTTTCTCGCGTATTGTGTCCCTTTACACAGAACAAAATGAACTGAACTTCGCTGTTCCTGGAGGACTCATTGGTGTTGGTACCAAAATTGAACCTACCCTATGCCGAGCAGATCGTTTAGTTGGACAGGTGTTAGGAGCTGTTGGTGCATTGCCAGATATATTCATTGAACTGGAAGTTTCATATTATTTGTTGAAGAGATTATTGGGTGTGCGCACAGAAGGAGACAAGAAAGCAGCAAAGGTACATTGACATCCTAATTTTACGTGAAACGCATTTTATTTTATTTTTATCTACATACACCACAGGTTCAAAGGTTATCCAAAAACGAAGTGCTATTGTTAAATATTGGTTCTCTGTCTACTGGTGGAAGAGTATTGGCCACCAAAGCCGATTTAGCCAAAATCAGTTTGACGACACCAGTATGCACAGAAATTGGAGAGAAAATTTCACTTAGTCGTCGTGTTGAAAAGCATTGGAGGTATGTGTCTGTGTTTAAAGTTTACAACAATATTTTAAGAATAAAATGACATATTTATGCTTGTCAAATATCTTTTTGAAACATTTATGTGTATTAATTTGTTTTTTTTTTTTACAGACTTATCGGATGGGGTTTAATTCGTGGTGGAGAAACGATACAGCCTTCAAACCCTCAAACAAGCTGAGAATGTGAAGGATTACTTTTTCACATTTTGTGTATTTATTACATTATTACTTCAATAAAGACCCAAAACAAAACATAATAATTTTTATATATCTATTGATATTTTCAATGAAATTAAAAAAGAAAACCTTAATTCAATTTACACGGTTATTTAATAGTAACCAAGTAGTACACACTAAAAAACATTGCATTGTACTCTATAAGAAAATATCAAATACCAGACTAAACGTTTCATTTAAGTTTAAACGGCATTCTGGATGATTTCTGTGTATTTCTTAATTTTTGTGGCTACACTCATGTCGACATATCTATCACCAATACTGACAACTATTCCTCCGATAATTGTTGGATCCACTTTCAATTCTATTTTGATATTCTCTCCTTTCTTTGCGAATGATTGCAATGTCTTTTTCAACTCTTGTTGGTCTGCTGCGTCTAAAGGCTATAAACAAAACAAAATAGACACTTAAAAGGATCCTATTTTCTTTCAGTTACAACACTTGAGAGTTGTCCGTTGCAATTTTAATTTTAATTTCATCTCTTTTCCAAACATTTTTTTTTAAAGATAAAATATGTACCTTAGCAGTTGTAACAACACAAGACAAGTCTCCTCGATGTGCAGCCATGATTACTTTAAAACTGTTAATGATTGAGTTTAGATTTTTTAACCTTCCATTTTCGGCCAACAAACCTAAAAAAAAAATGACATAGTATACTAATACAATATATTTTATATTATAGAAACTGGTAAAATTAATTGTTTGATATGCGGTGCACATACACACATAATTATGAACAGGATAATTTTATAAAATATGTTTAACATATTTTTGTTTAATGTATAAGTAAGTACGTATAAAGATGTTTTTCTTAACTATTGTAAAAGTAAATTTTTTTAATCGCTGTATAGGGTCATTGCATTTAAACAACTAATGATCTATGTTAATAAAAAAATGTTAATTTTAAATAAGATTTAAACTATACAATAAAAAAATCAATATTCTACACGTGTTTAAAACAAAACATTATACTTATTTACTTGATTCAACAATTAATTTTTATAGGTATGTACGTACTTCAAGTTACAATTATGACCAACATTATATAATATTTAATAATTATTTAGTAAAATAATTGGTATTTTTAAACAATGAATATTGATTAATGTGTTCAAATTTTAAAATGTGAAAATAAGATTTTCATGATTTTCATCTAGGAAAATAATTATTTGTAGGTTAATATTTATATTCCATATACGTAGGTAATTTTCTTGAGTAAATAATAAAATTATTTTAATCAACTTCAAAACAATAACACAACTGTTAAATGTTTCATCCATTAAATTATAAACAACCAAGAACACTTAATTTATGTTAAACAAACAGCGTATTATAAAATACTTCTAAGGGATATAAAGTAAATAAGGTAACTATATATACTTGCTACTAAATTATTATATATAAATATATTTATAAACTGAACGTACTCAAAAAATTGGACGATGGTGGTGATAGAGAAAGTTTCTTCGAAACCAATAACAAAGTACTGGCTTTTAATGACCTTTTGTTAATGGGGTTCTCGAAAAATTCCTTGAGAATGGCATCCTTTTTCAGTGCAGTCTGTAAACAAACGTTCGTTTAAAATAATACATTTAACTGTCGGTTAAGAGAACCAACTAACCTGAAACTTAACTAAATCTTTTTCGATAGCTTCTAGTTGTTTTTGCTTGCTGCCGGCTGAAAACAAGGCAGTGGCATAACGTCCTTCGATGCCAAAAACTTTGACTGGAGGCTATTTATAAGAATTAACGGTACAATATACAACTATTAAAATTCTTAGAAATTATAAACTTAAAAAAAAACAAAATAATTCAACTCACTTTGACCATTGCTTCAGATGCGGCTGAACTCATCGACCTCGCCTGAAACATTTTGAAAAAGAACAAAAAAATCAATGCAAATCCATAAAAACTACGTCCATTATATACTAACCATTGTTATGATTTTCGTAGACGCCATTCTGTAGGAACTTAATCTTTGATGCAACGACAAATCGGACGGTAAAACTCGATTTTCTTTTTGGAAATGTTAAGGTAAGGTCAAATTAACTCTTATGCATTTTCTTTATCAGCACCACTAATTTAAGAAAATCATATGTACATAATGATAAAACAGTGCAAACATTTCGACCGACAATAAACTATCGTATATACGAAACCCGAACTTAGGGCGTGCTCGCACAAAAATGGGCAAAAAACCAATTTTAAATATACGCCATTTATTTATTTGGTTTTTTAATAAATAATAGCGTTTTGGGACTTATTACGCTACAAATGATCAATAAATGTACAAAAAATCGTTAAACTATTTGAAAAAAATCGAAATGGTCAAAATAATATATATATAGCGGTAAATAATTGTTACGTTATTTTGTGTATCGTTGAAATATAGAATATTTTCCTAATAAATTATTGAAAATGTTTATATTATTTTTATATGAATAAGAATATCCTCTTATTTAAAAAAAACCAATCATGTCTTGTCATTATTTAACATATTATTCAGGTAGATAAGTACATTTTGAACAAATTTCCAAGAACGAAATCCCGATAACAATTAATAAAGAATCCTTATGAAGTTATGTAAAGTGTAATCTTCGAACAATGTATTATACGCACTTTGTATATTCACAGAACATTTTTATTATTTTCCCAGTAATATACATATTTATTGGTTTCATTTCTAAACATCTACATTTAAATTAATTGTTGTTAATTTTTCAAATTACGACTTGAATCCATTTTAGAATAACTGCTCAAAGTATATATGTTTGACCGGAAATACATGTAGTTATTACGTCAAGAATTTCAAATTTTTTTACGTATTTCGAAAAGTTTGTGATAACTGTACAATGTGAGAATTTCGTTCGTTTGATCAAAACAAAACTATTCGAAATATAAAACGATGTAAATATACATCTAAATAGGAACATATTGTACACACCTACCTATAATATATAATTAGATATTAAAAATGCACGTTTATTGTTTAAGCATACTCAAAACATTACCGTGCGAGTAGATACCCTACTATATATATTATAAATACTACTTGTATCAATATGTAGTTTACAGGCTTCATTTATTGAATATTAATAAGTTTAAATATACTTTTATGCTCGAATATTTAAATACATTAGGACGCTAGTTAATTCCACTAAGTCCTACAACGTTACGCGAATCTATGTAATATATTACGTACTCACTAATACGACAAATGTTAATTAACAGCGAATACAATTCCTACGAAAACCCAACCCAACTTATATATTGTACACAATATATCCTGAATGATACTTATTTTTCGTGTAAATTCTAAAAAAATTAACGATTTTTAAACTTACGACCGTATACAATTTAAAAACGTATTTCTACTATTTTTCGTGTAATTTAATGTTGCTGCGACAATATAACATACAATTACAATATTTTAACGAATCCGCAGCAGATGCATTCGTTAGGGAAATTTTCGCGATTGGCCAGCTACTAATGTGAATTAGTATTATTATACACTATAATCGCTATACTTAGGTACATATATTTTATAAATGAAATATCAAGATATAACTAAACATATTTGTAGGTCATTAAAGGAAACGAAATTTACAGGTTTCCGTATTTCTGTATTAATCTGTATAAATTTTAAAACAGGAATCAACAAACATTCTGTTTGATAAAAGACTTTATATTTTATCCAAAATTTACAGATTTCGTAACGTTAATTAATAATACCATTGATTGTCGACGTTAATTAAAAAAATGTAATACTTCATTGATCGACTTATTTGATACATCGACGTTATTAACAATCCAGTTAAAAAACCCGACAGATATTTGTATTGTATAACGAAATACTAAAATGTTCGTAGAGTTGAATTAATTACAGTTGACGGTTTGGACAATTGCAGCCCATTCAACTTAACAAAAAAGAAGTCAAACCAAAAACACTGGCCCTTAAAACAAAAACAATAATGTTTAAATAGTATGGACGTATGGTCTACAATTACGATAATAAGATTAAATTTTCCGATTTCAATAAAAATGAAAAATCGTAATACCGGATGTATGTATGATGTTATGGAAAACGAACGCTCCTCTACATTCACGCACCGATGAGCGAAACATCATATTGACTAATATTTGCGAAAATATTGGCTATTATTATATATATTATCCTATAAACGTTACTTTCCTTTTTTAAACGACGGCTCAAAGAATTTAGAATATTGTTTTCTTATGTACATTTTATAAGTATAATACGTATGTTATATTTTTACGTTTTATGACCTACATTTTTAGTTATTATCCAATATGTTAAGTATAATATCGCGAGTAATTTTTCGTCCAATTTTATACGTTTTTATGTTTTTATACCCTTCACACACTCGCCTGATAATATTAGAACAATAATTAAATTTATACACGATGAATTACGCGGGAAATTGTACGATACCTCGATCGAGATACCGTACAATTTTTTGTTGAAAATTTTCGTCAAACTCGTATTGCCGCCAATCGTACATATTCGTTTTTTTCGCAGCAAACGACCCATTGTAGAACTCGCGGTATCGGGGACATTTCGCGTCGCGGCGCGTGTTCGCACTGGCCGCTGGACGGACGAACGGCGCGATCGTTTTTTGTTTTTTTGCTTTTTTTATCCGACGGTGGACGACTAGAGCTACTGCTGGCAATCGTCACACGTCCGTCGAAGACGCAACGTTCACTCGAATCATTCCCGTCGTCTTTGCGTCCATTTTCACACGTACACACATACACTCGCGTCGAAAACATCAAAACAGGTAAATTTTTTTAGGTTTTTTTTTTTCATTAATATTACCGGTCGGGAGGAGGGATATGATCATTTAAAAAACATGACTATCGTTTAATTTTACGGGCCTATTATATAAGCAGCTTTCACACGGTTGTTATTATATCTAAAAGTTTTACGCCAAATAACACGCACGATCCTATATCCTCAAACTTGTACATACAAACACGGCCTTCTACAGCCATTTTTGTATTCTTATTGACGTACGACTTCGATGGACTCAGGTTTCATCGTGTACCTACACTAGGACTTATAACTTGCGCGAACTTTTCTACTGGCCGCACGACAAGTATATTTTTTCCTTCAACAGTAGAAACTTCGAAAAGTTTTCTCCAGTAATACTGTCTCGTACGTTTCCAGTATGAATATTTGTTATAGATAATTCGTATTCCGATAAAATTTAAATTCAACATACACAATCTGAATATTTTAATATACACGTATACATAATTATAACTCATTTTCATGCGATTTTACGTATTTATTATTTAAGTATATGTAAAATCTGTCAGCGGTATGTCTGCAGCATTACCCTGACGTTGAAGTCTTTGCCCGTAGCATATATATATATATATATATATAATTAAACTTATTTTTTTGTATTGTTTCGTTTTTTTGCAACATGTTTACTAAATAAAACTCCATAGTAAATTGATTTCAAATTTAGATAAACCATCCGTCGCTGTTCCAATTACAGTTCTTTTGTTTTTAATTCCGAATTTTCCTGCCATATGGCGGCGATCCGACAAATATGCATCGTGACTTTATAGAATGCTTCGTGCCCGACAATCCGCTGTTGTAAACATCTGTCCGACGGCTGGGCGTACTTAAAAACCGTACATTCACGAAGTCATTTATAATAATGTATTATGGTGTACCGTTCTTGTTTTTCCGAGTTTTGTGCACCGGTTTAAACATACAGTCGGCGTATGTCCCGATGATATTGTTTCGACATTAGTGGCGATTTTGAGCAGATGGGCACAAACGTTTAACTTTTCGACTTTCTTGTCAATTTTACATGGAACAATATAAAGAAAAAACCAATCGTTCGTCAAACACGCGTGTTATTTTTAATAAGTCTTACGGATGGCATGCAAAACGCAAATTTATAACGGTCAACTTCCTACACAATTTTGCCCAATACCTACGCCTACAATTTTAGACTACACTCCGTGTCCTTGAGTCCATCTTTTAGGTCGATAACATCTGAATTTATTCATGGATATAAGATAACAGTGTAAATTCAGCACGTAGGGTGCCGTGTCGTAGTATATATTGTCGTCTATGCGTTTAAGAACGAATGCGTTTTTTGCCGCGTACTTGATAATTTATACCTTCGATAGACTAATTTTACATTCTGTAGTCGACTATAATTCGTTCTATTGTTGTACCTACAGAAATATTTACGTTGATGAAATCACCAAATTGTTTTCAAAACAAACCTACTATTTTTTTTTCATCTTTAGAGAAATTCGTATTTAGCAAACGTTTCTAATTCGTAATTATTCAAACAATTGACAATTAATCGATGGTATCGCCGTCAAGTCAATTATTAAGAATATGAATAGCCTTTTAACGGTTAGTCGCTGTTGTTATTGTATAGGAAAGTTCACTGATACTAATGTTAATCTACGAAAATCATATTTAATGAACTTTGATTAATTTCGTAATTATTTTTAGTATGTATTTTTGTTTCTTTGATATAATTTATTGAAGGAAAACAACATTTCATAATATCCAAAGTACATAAGTTATCTTTCCACATTCCTAAAGTGTTTGTAATTGCTTTGTGTTTTTTCTTTTACTATACCTATGTGTATCTTGAGGTGATAATATTCTTTCTACGTTTGCTAGTCGTTATGGTTTATTAATGACCCTCGCTTATGACTTGCCTGTCAGGATAATAAAATTATTAAAATATAATGACAAATATTTTGGTTGAAAATCGTGGCGTGTTAAAAAAATTATGAACAAACGGTTTAATTTTCGTATTCCAAATAATATTTAATCATTAAACTATTTGATTTGATATTTTCACATTGGACTATGCTTTAAGTACCGTAAGTACATAACTATTACATATGAATTTGTTATAACAATTATTATAATATGTACGTTACATATTAATATTTAATCCGCGTTCTTATTCGTTTGAGAAGTTATATAGTTTATACATATTATTTCAATACTTACATTATATTTAATGTTATCGCTTGTTAATGTTTACAATACAATAATACGTAACTGTTAATAAAAACGACTGTAACGTCACGTAAAAATAAAATTGATAAATCTTTCCGTAAATTATCTTTATTGATATACATTACACAACTAGTGTCTAATAAAAACAAATAAGTATATAATATATTTGGTTTTAGGTAGATAACACAAATAAAATTAATATTGTTTAAGAACATTACTTAAAATTAAGTTTCATTTAAAAGTTGTGTAAACATAATTAATATTAACGTATTTTACACACTATTTATAGAGTTTTTTTAAATCGTAAGTATTTAAAATTCAATTGTGATCGATTTAAAAATCTAAAAATTAATATATATATATATATATATACAAAACCTATCATTGTTTTTAACTTTTTATTAAGATGATTTCAACATTATTCCTTATATGATATTATAATGTATAAGTTAAACTGTTCATGGTCGACAGTCATAAACAACCTTGTGTTTATGAATTACGCATTAGGGTGCCTGTCGTCTTTATAAACGCACATTTTATATAAACAATATTTTTTTTATGTAATGATAAATTCAGCTAATTCAGATACAGGGAACTTTATTTTATTTTGTATGAATAACCAATCATAATATCGTCAATACCTCTTTGTGTAAAATTTGCTTAGTGAAAGTTTACTGTTTGCGTTACTATTATAATGTATAAATAAATATTTTAACTAAAAATGTTTCAATAATATTTAAGTAATTAAGAATATCTTGATTAACTTTTCGTTTATCTTCGTATTATTCCAATAGGAAAAATAACATTCCAAACAAAATTTGTCATTTTAATTATTGTCATTTTGTATACATTTATATCCAAAATATTTTGTTTTATTGGTGATATTGCTTAGATGTTTATTATTTTTTAATTAATACAGTACAGTTACTGTAAGTCAAGAAATTCATATAGCCTATATTAGTCATCTGGTCAATACACCTTGTATATATTAGTTATTTTATAAGACCTGAAACAGGGGAATATGTCTCTGTTTAATTCGAGGTCGATCGTACCGTTGTATCAACCAGACGATGACATCATCCGGTGAGTTCAACAACATGACGTCATCACATACCAGTATTTTATTTTAATTTTTGTGGCGCATGCCCCTTCTTACACAAATTGTATTTTGCATTTCATACTGCAAGTACCTTTTACTATTTATAATTTTTTTTCTTAAATATGCAAACTGAATAATGGTTAAATAACAATATATACAACAGGTATTTTTCATTGGTATACACTTATAAAAATCGTATCAGCAATATCAACTAATCGACATTGTGTATGATTTTTTGTCCTAATATTCAAAGTAGATTGGTATAAAATTGAAAAGAATGTGATTTTAATTTTCACAAATCTTCTGTTGAGTATATGGTTTTATATTTTGTATAAATATTAAACGAATAACTCGACCGGAAGTGATTATCGTTAACTTTTGACAGGAAATAGCGATTGCTACATTTTTATTTTGATTTTCTGAGATATATGTATACATTTTTTTTATTACATATTTTGTGCAACTAGTAAATGATTATAATGAAATATATTAATGCTTTTAGACTAAACCCAAAATAATATAACTATTAAGGACTAAAGGTACATATTTAACGATAAGGAAATCTAGATACCCGATGGGTATAGGAGTGGATTTCCATTGTATTATTTTTGTATGTATTAAAATTCTTCATTCGTTATTATCGATTGTCCCAGGAAGTTACCACTATTTGAAATATTTCATGTCACATAATACATTGATAATGATTTTATTATACAGAAGAAATTGTATGACTAGAATGCATTATTAATTCCACGTACTACTCGATATTTAATTTTTATTAACATCCTCAATTATTAATAAAACAATGAAATTATTACTTATCATATCTTAACATAAGAATTCAAATTGGAACTAGCTTTTTGTTTTGTATGGACACGTTTTTTGTAATGATAAGATAATTTTAATTTTTGCCTATATTTAGTTTAGCTTCACTGTTAATTAGTGAACGATAATTAGGAATTAAACATAATTGGAGACTGGTAGTATTATTATGAAACAAAGTGAAATTTATGATTAATGTAAAAAAATATTTATGGTTATTTTATTTATAATTAAAAATAAAAATTAGTTTTAACAACATCGTGAGTAAAGCGACGAAATTACACTTGTCCAACATTTACTATAATTGTAACTTCGGTTATGTGCTTTGTAAAATAATACTTTGAATTATATTTCCCATTAAATTTTTTGTTATTATTTTCAAAATAAATAATAAATTGATTAACAAAATACATCTGTTTTATTTGTACAAAGTCTACCTCAAGCGTTAAATTATCTAATTCGTGTAAACTGTATGATTGGTAATTCTGTATCTAAATTTTGTCAAATAAGTAAAAATTTTTATTAAAATAAATATTGTTGAAAATCAGTCAACTTTCTAATCGGTGACATTTATACGTATCTGTTTTTTAAAATTATAATATTAAATATAAATTGCGCTGTTAATATATACGCCGTTTTGTAATGTTATTATAATATGTAAATGTGCGAATGGGGTGGTTTTCGGTAATATACATAATATAACATTACATAGTATATACATTATACGTGCCTAAAACGTAATGGGTTAATGCATTAAGGTACATATGTTTATTACTATTATTTCTGTTATTCAATCAAAATATTTAACTGAGAATTTATAAATAATAAAACAGTTAACGCAGATCAGTAGTTGATCCAAATTATAAATTAAGGAACTTTCACTTCTAGCATACAATAGCATCATAAATATATTAAATATAAAAATTCAAACAGTAAATGAATATAATTCCTTATTAAATTTAATTACTTACAGATTATTTGACGATTGAAATTAATTTTGACTGTTTTTTTTTATATCAACGATGGTATTAACTTTACTTGAAGTCCGTTCCTGACTGTGAACTGCACGTTGGTATATGAAGTACATTAATTCCTCGTTGGTTCAACAATTATGAAATACTCGATTATTATTAAAATATTTTACGTTCATTTAACCATAATCGGTGTTAATAGTATACCAAAATACTACTACAAATAATAAATTAAATTATCGAATTAACAATTGTAACCTACTTTCGCACGTTTTAAACTAAATCTGTTATGCTTTTACATAGGTATTTATAAATGCGCGCGCGCGTATGTGTGTGTGTGTGTGTGTGTGTGTGTGTGTGTGTGTGTGTGTGTAAAAAATGTGTTTGTGTTATGATTATTACTTAATTTTAATAGTTCTTAGATATTAATTAATTCGACTTTAATCGTTGTATTAATTCAGATTTGTTAAGATCGTGTTTTCAAAAGGTTTCTTTGTTTTGTTATATTACAGTTTTATATAATGAATATTATTTAAATATATCTAAAAAAAAATATACTATAAAGCAAAATAAATATATTTCGTTTCCTCTATTGCTATTTATTTTTTGTTAAAAACGTGTTCGATATTATACTTACTGGCGAAATAAAATATTAAAATAAAATTCTGGCAATAACGCCTCTGTAGTATTGCAAATTCTTGTTTCGTATTTAAAATGTCGGTCACCGGATGATGATTTTTGGCAGTAATCATTTATCATGCTATTTAAGGAGTTACAAAAAATTGTTTAGAATAACTTTGGTTGACAGCGCATATTTATGATAAATTAACTTCATGACTAATTGCTATTGTTTTAAAATATATAGATTGAAAATTATAATTTACTTGATAAATTTTACCGCTAACATATAGTGTTGTATAATATGTAATATTGGCCTCGTTAGATTTAAACACATATTCAAAAATTAATCAGTGACCACCTATACGCATAATAAATATAAAATGCGATTTTACAATGTTAGACAAAGTTGTTATAATTACAATTTTTGATGTTACGTCCTCTTAATTTTAACAACTTAAAATACTAACTATTAAAATACAACTATTATTTTATAGTACTCGAATCTAACTTAAAAAAGTGTATTATATATTTTTAAAACAAATTATTGTTTGTTTATAATTCGCGTGTTTTCTTATGAATTTGTATAGAGTGATTATATTTGTCAAATAGTAATAAAAAACAATTATGTGCAACGACGTTAACATTTGAAATTATTTACTATTTTTGCCGACAAATAATTCATAGTTATAAGTAGGTACATTTTTATTTATTATACTTTTACTACTGATTTTTAATTGCGTGGAATAATATTATGATATTACGTTCTGTAAAAATTTGTTTCGGGAAAATATTTTACAATATATAGTATACACAACTTGTATTTCTATTTATTTGTATTAACGTAAAAAAATGTAGTGTAAAGAATTTTATAAAACTCTAGAACAATATAAGCATAATAAAAAAGTGACATGTTTAGTAAGTTGTTTTGATGTATAACAAGGATTTTTACCTTTTAAGGACTTAGGTTTCATATAGTGATACTTCTACCCAATATAGAAACATGTACGTATATGCATTTACGGTGTTCATTATTTCTGTTCCGTATATTCTTATGTAATATCATAACGTTAAATGTAAATTTCATATATATATATATTATTATGATTATTGATATATTCTATGTGCAGTAAATACGTTTTGACGAGCAAAAAATGATTTTAAATTGCCTTATACATTTAACACGTTCTTGTTTAGTCGTTCGATACAATATAATATACGTTATTTGATCTGTCGGATGGAAGCGCATAATTTTTATTGTTTGAAAAATATTTCCTTTGCACTACATGACAATAGTTTATTAGCGAATACCGCGTAGTAAACAATAGTTAATAACCGTGCCCTACATGCCTCTCCTTTCTATACGGTTTTTTTTTATTATGAGGTATAATTTTTTTTCATTTTTCTGTACCACGTGGTCTTCGTCGTATATAATTTACGACGTACAGTCGTGGCCGTACAGTATAATATATTTAAAGTCGACGTTTCGAAAATGTATATATTATATCCATTTACGTTTTCTTCGGATTTTTGATAATTCATCTTGTGTCCCGGTATATTGGTGCCTATTATTTATATAAGTATGTTTTTTCTATTTTTGGGACTTGAGAGGAAAGAGTGTAGTACGTATTTGGACGTCATATGGATGGGTAGCCAAGGGGATAAATGTACGGTTACGCGGCTCATCTACATAATCATTGTCTTTGAAAAGAATGTATCATAAAAAAAATACAAAATAGCGTCGCGAAAACTATTTAAGAGAGAAAGAAAGACCGTGGAGCCAACTGGTTTCAAGACCTATTTACCGTACAAGGAAATGATTTTTAATATACCGCTGTATATAGAATATTATATATATTATACTTCAATGACGAACTGTTTCGTCTTTCTAATAGACGCTCGATAGCACGGTGCAGGATAAAAAACGGCGACAGTATATTCGAGAATAGACTTTGCAAAAACCGTTACATATGGAACTTAGAACGTTGTAGAAATACAGTCCAGTCATTTTTTAGTTGTTTTTATCATTTCAAAGAGTATTCATATGTGTTACAACATACAATTATTGTACTGCACGTCGTATAATCGGAAAAAAAGTCAAATATCCTATTTGATTGTAATTTATACTATCTTCAGATTTTTCATAATCGTATTCTGTATACACGTAACACATTATACACTTAATTTCTGCAGTTTTACGGATTGTGCGTTAAAATAAAAGACGTATAATTGCTGTAGCAGCAGGGTATAAACTCGCATACGTGAGTATATTTCGGGTGAACGGCCCAATTTAAATCATACAGATGCATCGATCCGTAACATCAATTAACTATATAGTAATGATTTTCAATTGCTACATATTATGTTATATATATATATATACACACGAGTATAATATGTTCTGTGTGGCTGATCACCAATTACCACTATATGCGTTATAACTATTTATGTCTAGTTGAATGTTTGTATGTGTGTGTACAATTAATAAATAAAACGTTATATATATATAACAAATTATAACGGATAAATAATATAAGTATTCTAGGCAATATATAATATTATTTATACTATGAATAAAAGGAAAAAGTTTTTCGAAAATATTCTAAACGATTTTAATAATCGCTTGGTCGATTTCAATATGAATGATACGTTAATGGATTCATCAGCACCCAATAAATAAGGACAAAATTCATATTTATATTTATTTAACCATATTTATCATTAAACGTCTCTTTTATTCGAAACATTTCGTGACTAAGGCGGTATTTATTCGTAAAATGCGTTTTGGTGCCTTAACCTTAAAACCGTGTTTTATTGGTTCCGTGTCGTTTTGTCTCGTCAACCAAATGAGATCATTCAATTTCGTGCTTTCAATTTTTTTTTCTTTTTATATTAATATTTTTAGTTTGAACAATTTTGTTTCATTGTTTGTTTCAACGATATCAAATGTTTTTAATAAGCAATAGTTAATTTCAATTTTCCTTCAGTTAATTATATTTAACAAAAGACGTTAAAATTGGGAAAATAGCTAGAATTTGTAAACAAATATATATTATTAATTTATATCTACACATCTGCGTTACAATTTAAACAATATATATTTGTTTGAAAAAACTATTTTTATATATTTTAAAACAGCTTTTTTGTTAAGATTAATTTAAAAAAAAATTCATAGGCAAAAGTTATTTAATATTTGGTCATTTATTTTCAATGATTTTTTTAATTTTACCAAATACACACGAATTGTATATTTTTATTAAGAGTAGTAATATATATTACGCCACAAACTAAAAAAAAATTAAAAACCAAATTTTCTTAACTAAAATTTGTATATATACTAAACGACGTATATTATTATTTAAATTTATTTCGGTTTATGCATATGCCATTTCTATTATTGTAGCAAAATGAGTAGGGCGTATTTTAATAATATTTTCTCGTCGACTTCAAGACATATAATACACATTTCGTAATAACATACGCAATGAAATGTCGAAAACTACGGATTGTTATT
This sequence comes from Geopemphigus sp. TES_GeoC_2020, assembly GCA_025469175.1. Lineage (NCBI taxonomy): Eukaryota > Metazoa > Arthropoda > Insecta > Hemiptera > Aphididae > Geopemphigus > Geopemphigus sp. TES_GeoC_2020. The sequence goes on along the minus strand of JAIPRN010000435.1, from coordinate 20,094 downwards.
TTCGCAACAATACGTGGAATTTTCCCTACTCAAAATTTCCGTAAACATATATATATAATTGTAATCGATAGCGTAATATTACACGCGATGGAAACGCATGGCGAAGACTTTTGAGAAGCTCTGCGGTTATACAACGTTCTAATTTCGAAGGCTAGCGAATAATTCAAACGACGCGACGTACGCAATCGACCTTGTGCTGCTGCAAGGGTGTACGCTTTAGCCGGTATACAATCAATCCGTATAGGGTCCCAGACGATACCAGTGGTTATCAAAAACGTCGGTAAACGGGGTTGTCCCGCAGACACACCCTTTTTTTCGCCGCTCACAACTTACGCTATTTAAAGCCGTAGTTTTGGTGATGAGATACGTACGTATCTACGACGAGAAGCAAGTTGTTTGTAACATGGTTTATCGATGAAACTCGAATCACCACGCGACTAAAAAGAAACGTCAACGACTGCGAGGGCCTTTCTAACCACTGACGGTGGGATTTGTCATTGTTAGAAAAAAAGAAACGCGATTTCAAACGGTTTCCGTACGTTATTACGCGGTACGTACGTTTCCTCCGTGGTGGTCCACCCGTTTTTGTTTTGTATGTACAGAGAGAGGGTGTGCGTACGTCGGTTTACTACCCCCTGCGTGATCGATACCGTCTCTTCCCATAGTTCATCTCCTCCCGAAAATAAATGTTTAATCAGCCAACAAACGTCGCTCATCGACGAATATATCTAAATATAACAACGTGCGTACACGTAGAATAAACAAATCCCGACATGTCGGGGTGGAAATTCATTTCCGTTGTATATATCACGTCGATATAATAACGCCGTGCAAGGTGAAAACAAAAAAAAGAGAAACGTAACTTTTATTCGCCGACTCGATCCGAGATTACAATATATATATATATATATGTATACACTCATGTGTATCTAAAGTCGGACCGAAACGAGTTTCGTGCACTTTTATATAACGTCGTGTTGTGGACGCTCAAGGCGGGCGTGGTTGTGTGTGTGACTGACTCATTGCGGCGCCGTACGATACGAAGTATGAATCACCCCTTTTTCGGAAATCAAATTGCGAATTAATCGCGTAGTATACGCGTCACCCTACACGCACGCACAGTACACTAATATCGATTTAATGTTACGTTTTTCGTGTTGAACGTACGTATAGGAGGAACAATGAGTTCACCGTCGTTGAAGGATTTGCCGAAAGTAGCGTTCGACCTTAAAAGTCAACTGGAGGGTTTCAATCCGGACAACATGAAAAAAGCTGATACCAATGAAAAAATCGTACTCCCGACTGCCGAAGGTAAATTCTCGTTGCATTGTAAACGTGTGTCGCAACATTGTGTATTATACGGTTTACGTATGTATACCGAAATACGATTGTTTTTTAAATATCGTCGTTTTTTTTAACGCTTAACCAGTTACGCGTGTGAACGTTAAATCGTGTGAAACCAATGTTAGATTGTGTTTATTCAAATCCACGCGGGTTTCTCTTTTTCCCTTTTTTTAATTAAATTCCCCTTATTCGATTATACTTGTTTTTGCCGACTTGAGTATATACGGCGTGGTATAGTTAATACACATTTTTCTTCGACATTTTGCACTACTGTACTAAGTACTGATTTCTTTTTTTTTTTTACTTCATTACGTGATTAAAAATATATAATCGTTTATATAATAATTTCGTTTTAAAATTCTACAACATAATTAGTTACGGTCTAGATTTCGTATTGTTTTTTAGTAATTTGTTGACTCGGTGAAATTTATCTATTAAACAGCAATATTACGCCCTAATGTTTTACATTATATTGAAAATAATAAATTATATTTAAATATTGGTTTCCAAACAAATACGTTTTAAATAAATAATTAAGCTTTTCAATAAAGCAGCATGTTATGTATGTTATTTGTCATTATTATGCTTATAGTAATTTTTTTATCAAATGGCTTCATATTATAGGCACGTAAATTTAAATATTTTGCCAATGTGAATGTTTATTGCTTATGTGTGTATATTTCATATACCTATATATATATATATACTATGAATAGGGTTCGGAAATATATGTATTAAATTTCTATGAACTGTACTCTACAAAAAAAATGCTCTTATACACCAAAAATGTTCAAATATGTCCGTAAAACACGTGTTTTTTACAAAATTTTCCAAAATTTTCTTGTTATGAATACATTTAAAATCGATTGTTATAATTTTTTATTGGACGATTAAGTACCAAACGATTTTATTTAAAACTGTATAAATAAATTAAACGATAAATAAAACGCAATATTAATAGACTACTTTGAAGTATTTCTTCTTTTTATGTGAAGGAGGGAACTTGTGTCCATAAATTTAACGAAATACTATTTGTACGTATTTTATATTATCGTTGACGAAATTTTTTCGAAAAATATTAATTTAAATGTCGTGACAGATCGAAGAAAATTATAATTTTTAAATCGTAAAATATACTTTAAATATTAAAAAATATGTCTAATTTCTATTTTAACTAAAGAACATGACGAAACGTATTTCGGTAACCAAAAAAATTACAAATTCATACAAATCCGAACCTTAAAATTATATATATATAGGATTAGTTATGTGAATTGTCCACGCTTTTTAGCTAGTATTGTTGTTACCTAAATTAGTGTTTTAAAATGCTCGCTGTTGCTTTTTTTTGGAATTAAAAAAAAGACGTGAAACGCGAACGCCAGCATAACGATCTCATTCAGGGCGTCAATAACTTTAGCGCGGACAAACTAAAGAGAACGGACACTCTGGAGAAGGTGATCTTACCGAACGCTCAAGGTTAGTGTGCTCGTCATTTTTCGTACTGAATAATACCTCTCCTCTGTGTTTTGCTTAAGAATATAGCCACGTGTATTTATAATTTTGAGCGCCTGTTGTTATTCTAATTCGAACCAATCGAATGGAATATTATTGCAAACATTTGTATACGTTTGTTACACACACTTATATATATAAATTTTTGTTGGATGCTCTGAATCGAAATTGTTCACTTACAGACGTGGCCGCGGAGAAGACTCAAAAAGCCATCACTGAAGCGCTAATTGAAGGTGTGGGAGGATTTGACACTGGCAAGCTAAAACACACTGAGACTCAAGAAAAGAATCCACTTCCCGACAAGACTGGTTAGTTGTTTACACACTTGTTCCTTATATTTGAATTATCTTGATGGAAGTGAAACGAATATTATGTACATATTATATTGTTCATTACAGTGATCGAAGCCGAAAAGGAACAACAGCAATTGATCGCCGGTATCGAGAACTTTGACTCAACAAAATTGAAACATACGGTAACCGAAGAAAAGAACCCATTGCCTACTAAAGAAGGTAAATTTAAAAAAATTACGTCGTTTGGTCATTTATTTTACGTTTTTCAAATTGCCAATTCCCCTACTGAATTACAGAACGTTCAATATTTTTTATTGTATTAGATAAATCTAATTTTCTCAGAAAATTTTGTACTATTATCGTTTAATTGCTAAATAAAAAATTATCGTTGGCACTCGTTTTCCAAATTACTGAGATTTCAAATGTACTTAAATGTATGATAATTTTGATTGTGTCCATTTTTATTATGGCAATAAAATATAACAAATTAATGAGCTGAAATTGTAGTTCATAAAATGTACAGTTCAATAAAGTACATTAATTGACATTTGTTATTAATTTTAATTGACTATTACCGATTATATAATCGTTTAATTTAATTACATCCTCTATATTAAAACTGTATATATTTATCAATTTTCCCGTTATATTAAACATTATGTTGTACTTAAAATGTGAATATCGTAAGTTACGTTAATTGTTTAAATTCATAACAAACGAATAAAATATGTTATTACTATTGCTGTATAGTCAATAAATTTATAAAATGGTTATTTTTTTAAATTTCTAGTCATTGCCGAAGAGAAAAAAGCCTAAGCGTCAATATTCCTATTCATTGGTCTCGACCTCACAATTGGATGGATAAATTATATAATAATGATATTAAATTTATAGTCTTACCTCTATATTGCATTTTGAGTTGATGAAATTTATAAGTGTCAACATTCTGTTCAGGCATAATCTATATTATACCGACGAATGAATTATAATTTATAATAATTAAGAATTTCCAAACCAAATCCGACTTGATGTATTAATTAATTTTATTACGTATGTTTTATATATATATATATTTTTTTTATTCCATTTCTTAACACTGAATTATTTATACATAATGTTTGTATTCTTTTCATACCTTTTTTATTAATGTAATCCAATGTATGGCATGCGTATTTTATAACACCAATCCAAGAATTTTATATATTTATAGCATATTTTAAGCATTGAAAAAATAAATGTATTTTTTTTATTATTATTACTAACGTTATTATTTTTTTAAATTACTAATAGTATATATTTGATAGTATAAAACTGTGATTTTACGTCAAAAAACAAAAAACGAATTAATAAACCATAAACCGTATTTTAAAAATTAACAAATGTCGTGTCATATACTTAATTACTGATAAATCAAAAATATTTATACAGTATATTCTAAATTAAAAATAAGATCGGTAAGATTAAGAGTAATATTAGAAGCTTTTTAATCATAATTGACATATTGAATATAATATATAAATTGTCGAGCGTAGTTAATTAATTTATGAAAATGTATTTTTGAAAATGCTTGGAAATTTATACATTTAAGGTATTCATATTACATATATACGCTTTTGTAGTTAATAAATAATAATTCTGTATAAAAAACAACAACCTCGAATGCACCGAAATATACAATAACCTTGTTAAGGCTTTTTAAGTTTGATGTATAAAATGTAAGGATTTATATTTTTTTAAAAAACGTATAAAATACATTTTTCGTCAAAATTATTAATTAATCGATACTTAAAATAATATTTAGACATAAATATTGTACGCTCCTAGAGAAATAAATAATTAAACTAATTAAAAAAATTGTTTTCAAAAATGTTTAAAACAATATGTAGAACGCTTGTAAATAAAGAACGGGTCTATCCAAACTATCAAAATACGTATTGGGAGATTCGAAATATTAATACATTTTAAAACGTTTGTCGTTTTACGCGTGATTGGTTTAAACCGTTTTAAAATAACATCATTTTCGAAGACCCAAACGTCTTTAATTCGAAACGAAAGTTATAAATTCCGAATTACAAACAAAATGTGTAAACGAATACGAACAAATTGAGCGTATTAAGAACGACGGACGAAACGAATTTTCTAAAAAATTATTCTATAGTTGGTCGTAAAACGAAATTTCGGATACAAACCGTGAAAAATCCTTCGCCCCGTTATTAGGGGAAAAAATTACGTACCCAAAATCCTACGCAAGTCCCTCCGAAAAGTATAGCGTTGTGCGCGCGTAACAAACACGTGACAAAATATACGGCAAAATATTCTTTTTACGGGCGGCCTGCTCGTATCGTTTATTATGTCCACGTAAAAATAACGCGACGAAATCAAAACAGTAAACTGCGTGAAATTAAACGCTCCTACTGTAATCGTCGTCTAAACGCGTGATAATTTTATTTACAGACCATCCGCTCCAATTCGAATCGGTACAACCGTAAATTACGAACATCCTTACCGACAATAATGGATATTTTTTACGGTGTCTTGCACTCGCGGTCGTGTAGCGTGTGTGACCTACACATTTATATATATATATAGAACAAGAAATTAAAACCCATTCACGTTCAATTTTCTTCGCTCGTCCATAAATTAATTCAATAAAGGACTCTAACGCTGTATGTCAAGGCCCGGTAGACCGGGTAATCTACTTACGCTTTTGGTGACGACGTTCTGGGAACAAATATAACAAACTTTCGAACGATTTATAATAGAATTATTTCCCGTGTCGATTGATTTTGTCATATTAGGGTGTCGTATGGGACTTTCTTTTTATTTTGTCGATCTCGCCCCCTAATTTGCGTCTACGAACCGCAAAAAATGTCGGAACAAATCCGTTACAGGTTAAGAGCCGATTCGAATTTGAGTACGTCTATACGCACGTTACTTCTATAGGTACGTTTATCAATTTTGTAAATACCTCGTGAACGAATTGAAATTCCTTAAATTTATACATTATAAAGACGTTCGAATCTTAAATTGTATTCGAACTTCTTAGGCTCGTTTATTATTTACGAGATATTTTGACTTTAGTATAAATCGTACAGTTTTTAGAAACTTATCCACGATTAATAGTCTCGGATCCACGAAACTTCAGAAATATCGTAATAAAATTCGTACGTTATCGTACGCTCGTTAATTTAATCTCGTTATTTATAAATAATGAATAGCCCTTGGAAATGATAAATTATTATACGTTACGGCTCGCAAATGTAATAGGTTTTCCCAAAATATTGTTATTTGTATCGTCCACGTACGTTCCTTATTGTTAGTTACGTTGTTCGTTATTAAGCTTTCGTCTTTCGTATATATTTTATCGTGTTTTTGAACGAATAGAAGACTAACTCTCTTAGGCAATTTTTCGGTAATTTTATTCGTTAACCGATCACGACCGGGAGATTCGTCGATTATTTTTCAGATTTTTGATAATTTTTAGGCCTTTAGAAGGAGAGGTATGTTTGGTTGGATGGCACATTGGTAGGGAATTGAGTAAATGAGGCTTCAACATGGGAATAGTGATCACTATTAAACATGTCCGGATGAAACGTGAATTTATTTTCGAGATCCGTTGCGTGTAGATTTGCTTTGTCGATCGATGAGTTCGACGAGGCTAGGGAGTTGTCAAGGTACCGTAAAGGAGGTATTTTATTGCTTTCGTTTAGGATATTTTTAATAGCCTTCCGAAACGAATCATTAGAACGTGTAAACGAGTTTAAATAGTCGTGATACTTATCAAAATTGTATTTTCCAAGAACTTTTTTTAAGGAGTTTGTAACAAAAATTAAAATATATTTAGTCGTTTAGTGCGCGCGTTCTTTGCAATCTGCATCGAGCTGGGCATTTTTCTGTAATAAGTTATATTATGTGTAACGGTCGGTAATACTTTGGTTGGGTGAGAGATAATAGAATACGTTTGAGACGCGTTGCGTGCTACATTTTGTATAATACTTGTGAATGACTAGACAACAGTGTCTAAGTCTAATGGGGTTTTTAGGGGTGTGTTGGGCGAATTGAAATTGTCCGTAATGTGAATAAATGTTTAGTAGCGTTTTGTAATAGTCGATAGAGGTAATTTAAGGTTTGGTTTATAGACGTCCGATCGGTTGAGAGGTTTGAAGAGTTTGAAAGTACGTGATTGATACGACTGGGTAGAGTGGTAATAAAGAATTCTTAAACATTCGGTCGTTAGTTGGCGTGCGAGGGCCAGTGTGTAGGGTTTAGAAGTGATGATTTTTAGGTTGTGGTCAAGTAAAAAATTGTTAAGTGTACGACCACTGGTGGTCGGTGAGTCAAAACCCCATCGAGGGTGTTTCGAGTTATATCCATCGACCGACGAATTTAAATAAAATTAATATTTCGGTAAATCTAAATATAATTTTTCGAAACTGGAACCACCGTATATTTTAATTTTTGCTATTGTCGAAGTTTAGTAGATTATCGTGATCGAATTGCTCGGTAACGGTATTCTATATATATATATATATATATGCATAATACGTATTGGTCATTAACGATACGATAACGTACGAAATATTTGTTCAAAATTGTTCCGCGTCCGCGGAAAACGTCGACGATTATTATCGTACGATTTTTCGGATTCGCGTCACGTTGTATTGCGTAAAATGGCTCAAGTGTTTTCGAAACCGAAGATGACGAAGTCGCAAATTTCGTCGGTTGATGAGAAATCGTCGTGCAACCTAAGCGATTACTGGACAAGGGTGAAAAAGGATTTCTACAACAAATACTCGCGCATCAATAGCAAGCCGAAGTTGGTCAACGCGTCGGACTTCCGTATAACGATCGTGTTGGATAAGGGGTCTTTTGGTTACGTCGCGTTAACCACTCACGTTATCACCGGTGCGGTGTACGCCACGAAAGTGATTCCCAAGAAAAAAGTCGTCAAAAAGAAATTGGTGACCTTTTTTTTTATATATAAAAAAACGTTCTTCTTTCGTTTGGTTGGTTGGGGGTGAGATGTCTTAGTTGACGTATTCTCGATAAAATGACGTCTGGTTTTGGCGGCAATATAAAATAAACGAACGTATGCACGATACCGCAGGTGGAGCGGACGAAAAACGAGAAACGGATTTTGGAGTCCATCAATTTCCCGTTCACCGTTTATATGGAGTACTTCTACCAAGACCACAGTTACCTGTACTTCGTCATGCCGTACATGGGCGGCGGTAACTTTTTCACGTACGTGAAACGCTACGGGTCGATGGACGAGAACGAGGCGCGGTTCTATTCGGCCGAAATCTTCCTGGCCATAGAGTACCTGCACAAGTTGGACTTGGTGCACCGGGACATCAAGCCCGAGAACGTGATGATCGACGTAAACGGGCACGCCCGACTTGCCGACTTCGGGTTTTGCAAGCATCTGGTCGACGGTCGCACGTACACGTTCTGCGGTACGCCCGAGTACATCGCCCCCGAAATAATACTCAACCGAGGTAATTGTTGTTCCGCGATTCCGATTGACGCGTCGAGAACACGCGTACGTGCCGACAATTACAACACAAACACGTTGTAGGAAAATTGAAAATAATAGTAGTTCGTTGTGGCGTTCGGTGACGAGAATATCGACGAATTATCGCGAATGCGATCGGTTGATCTGTATATATATATTTATGTACACGTTTTAGCTAAGAAATATTTCGCGCACGCGGGCCATCCAACGCCTTAAGCGCGGCCGAGTGATCGGCAATCGGTTCGCGCGAGCTCTAGGAAATAAAATCTGTAGGTTTTACGTACGTCGCGACGTAAATGAAATTGTAGTTTCGACGCTTATATAAACACCGATTTATTATAAATCCGAGGAAAAGTCGTTCATTTTGCCCCTAAAGCAAATTCTCACTAATTCAAACCAACAAAAGTTTTCGCTCGTCTTACCATAATAATACCTAGCAATTTTTTTTGCCTGTCATCCGGAAAGGTGACGAACATTTTCGTACGAAATACATTTTTATCCTAGTACGAAAACGGTTCGCGGGTCGTACGTTCGAAAGACCATAGATAATTTTTTAAAACGATACGCGGTTGGCGTCCACTTTCGATTAGAGAACCGTCGGACTCGTAGTTTATATACGTTTTAATTTATAAGAATATACCCGGGGAAACTTATTTCGTACGTCGGTTGACGACTCGTCGTACGATCAAGAAAGTAAACAACCTATCGTTTCCACGTAAAATATTTTGCCCGCGACGTGATTGTAGCCGGACGCAGGTAATTGTTTCGTTAATAATAATCTCACCTTCTACACTATTTCTATTGACTAATCGACCCAATGTCGTTAGCCACGGTCACAAAATCCAAACGTTTGCGTTCTATGTATCGCGAAAACGTCGATTTCTGTACGTTTATTTAATTATATCTACCTTATTGAGAATAGTATATTAGATATTGTCACTTTTATCGTTTAACGACGCAGCGTGAAGTCTGATTATCGATCGTTATGCGTATGGCTAATAGCCGTGGCGTTGTCGTAAAAATGATACGGTCATTCAATCAATTCCTTGGCGATAACGCACGAAAATTAATATACAGTCCGTAAATTATTACCAGACGCGTTTATTTCGTTTGTGTACTATAAACTACAAATAATCGGTTCCGATCAATTCGAAATCCAGTTAAACGGAAAATAACGTTCGTAAAATATTTTTGAACCCGAATATGATTTTGTTCTACAAAACACCGAAGTTTTGTGCACAAGTGCTCCGAGATTAGCTACACACACACATATTTATTTGGAACTTATAAAACAACGTGATTTATATAACGCTATAGATATTTACTGAATAAGTCAATAATTTTATTTTCTTTGGTATCCGATGAATTTACGCGAACGAATATATACATCCAAAAGTTAAGCTCACCGACAAATGTTTATGTTTGGAGTACATCGTGATTTCGTTTCGTTACTTATTTTCTAATCGTATTATTTCGAATATAACTTGTTGGATACTAAAAACATTAGATTCGTTTAGACGTAAAACAAAATCGGAGTAACGATCCGCGGGTGTTGGGGATTTCGGCTTTAGCCGAACGCTGATTTTAGAGTTATATTATTAATTATAATTTCGAAACAACGATAAATCGTTGTATTCTAACGACGATGCTGAGCGACGCTCGTAGTGTATTGTAATTAACGACTACAATTAAATTATTATCTAAACTAATGTAACATTCTGAGCTCTTAGAAAATATACAAATTATTCGTGTCCGAAACGAATTATTTTTAATTATACCGGGGAAATAAAAACAAAAAACGTGACAAATAAATTATCAACCAGATACAATTGGCTAACGTAACAGGCATGTCGAGATCATTTGAGCGCTGCAATACGAAAGTATTCGCAAACAAAAAAATCGTATCGTTATAAAAGCAACGAGTTCTTCGGGCGCTTCGCTAGGAATTTAATTACGATTACATAAATTGTAAATTAACCGATAAACAAAATTTTAGAACGTTAGACCAAAAACAAAACGTATTTTGCGCGTATGGCGCGAGATTAAATTTACCTAGTCCTTAATTTTTCCTACTCCGAATATAATTTACTAGGCACGCTTTAAAGAAAACTAGCGTATATGGCGACTGTTGGTCGAAATAAAAATCGATATTTCGCGACGAAAATTCTGATTTTCGCTTTTAGAATTTGACGAGTATTATTTACGAAACGGTTCGCGACGGTGTATTGATTATTCGCGATATACGGTGGTTTCAGGATACGGAAAATCGGTGGACTACTGGGCCATGGGCATTTTCTTGTACGAAATAGTGGCCGGTCATTCGCCGTTCCAGAACCGCGATTTGAAACGGATCTTTAGGAATATCGTCCGTGAGCGGTACAATTTCCCGCGTGGCTTTTCGGGCGACCTGATGAACTTATTGCGTAATATACTCAAGCTGGACGTCACCAAACGTTACGGGAACCTTGCCAACGGCATACGCGATATCAAGAAGCATAGGTGGTACCGGTCGGTGGACTGGTGCATGATTTTCCACAAACGGGTGACGCCGCCGTTCGTGCCCGACATGAACGGCAAAATGGACACCAGCTGCTTCGAGACGCCCAAAGGGACGATGTTTCTGGAGTCCAGTATAGACAGATACGAGGAAGAGTTCCTAGACTTTTAACGGTTCAAAGTCACCGTAAGATAAGTACGTACGGGTATGTTAAATTTGTTGTACTTTTGTCGAGTGCGCGCGATATAATACCACATTCGTCTACATTCTGCGGCGAATACGGAAAAGGCGTGGTCCCGTTTGCGACGAAATCAACGTTCGTTTATTTAAATCGTACATCCGCGAAACATTGACGTGTATGTTAACGTAATTATAGGTTGGCACTTTTATTCTATGATCGCGATCTGAGACGTATTCGGGCGGGTGTTTAGAAGTTATAACTTCTTTTTGACATTGTTCTTAAATCTTTCAAAAATGATTTATAATACGTAATAGCCGATTTTTTCAAATAACGATTGAATTATAATTAATAAATACGTTTGAAAATCGTGGCTACGTGGAATAAAATCAATTTTTTCGAAAAAGTTTCTAGTATTTTAACGTAGTTATGTTTCGTATTCATAACGTTTATCGTAAAGCGTTTTTACACGTACGTTACAAAGTCGACGATTCGACATCGAAAATCGAACCGTTATTTCCAAAAGAATTTTCAGCGGATTTTTGATTATTATATTTCGTTCGGTATAGGCTATACTTCTATCGACGTTGAGAATATTTGTCGCGGTAAGGTAGATAACGTATATCGATCGTTATTTACGCTTTTAAATAATAAAGGCGTCGACAAATTAATTCGTTTATTACATACCTTGATCGGACTCGAGTTCCTTCAAAGTAGTTTTTTATTAATATATTCGTATGTTTAGACTTCCAACATTTGTATATTTTTTCCCAATTTCGTTTCCCCGTGTTGTAATATTTATAATACAATAATTCAATGCTTACCATAAAAGCGTTTATAATAACTATAATTATCGTTTTCCAGATATAAAAAATTAATACGAAATTATGTTCAAACGAAAAATTTAATAACACATAGAAGTCGCGCTATAAACAATGTTTGGTCATTATGCGCAATTTTCGAGTATTACGAATATAATTTATTTATTATTTATTTATTATTGCGAGTGTTATTATTATGGCACTTCGAAACGCACAATTTCTTTGACCAACCGAATTTGAATTAAATCGAACCGACTTGTTTATAAATATCGCGTTTATTGGGGACACTTCATCAGTGTTAAATGTTTAGGAAATACTATAAATTAATTTATCGTTCGATTGCGGAATTATAACTTTTATTGTCTTTACGATTAAGGACTTGTCAATAATTTCGTAAAATAACGTCTAAACTTTTGAAGATTAACGTTTTCGAGTAAATTCTAATTAAATAATAATTATACGGAACAAATATTTCGAATACAAATGCGAAATACATTGTTATTAATTCACTTTGCCCACGAATAACTTGGGAATTCCAATCGTTCGGACATTATGGGATTAACGTTTAGTAAATGTTAGTAAACCATATATTCTTATCTTGCTCGCCACAGGTAGAGGCAATTACTGGATAATCGCAATCGTAATGCCCGATTACTCCACATTAGCCGTAATTTATGTACATGAACTGTAGAGTATTCCTTTCAAACCCACGAAAGTGTACCGGCAAAAACAGTAAAAAGACGTGACGAAAAAGAAAAGAAAAACATGTCGACGTACAGATTTTTGACGCGATATAGAAGTATAAACGAAAAACCGGGTGGTATCCATCACTTTGAACAAACGATGGACTATTACAAAGCTTCGATGAAAATCAAAAAACAACTTCTAAAAGTCAATTTTCATTTACTCGATTAAACGATAACAAATAAATGATTCGGATATTTAAAAGGTCGCGAACTAAACAAAGTGTATAAAAAACCACTATGGAATTCAATTCAGACTAGAAATAAGTTTTATTATGGCAGCTGCACCAATTAGACGACAAAATGACGACTAGGAGGTCCAAAATATCTAGAAAAGCCACTACTTAAACATAATTTTCGAGTCCCTGTACCTAGGATGACGTAAGACTGGATGGATATCGTCGTGGACGGAATAATAATAGAACTCAAAGCCCTCCTAGCTGCAGAATTAAAGGTGCACGAGTAGATCTAGAGTTACGTACACGAAATGTCAAATTTTTTATGCCGGTCGACGGAACTATATTGTTTCGAACAGTGTAGGACAAAGTAAAGACCCAACTAAATTTCCGTCGAATTTTATCCATATAAACGTTTAAAATTGAGACTTAACCTTTATATTTTGTGAACGGAGTTTTTTCTCGTTACCTTCACGACGATTATTTAAATAAAAATATTTTTTTAAACCTTACCCAACGCTTATAAAGCGTTCATTTAAGACGATTATTAAAAAATTGAAAAAAAACGTTGGGGTTACAGAATTTATTATTATATCGTCCTATATCGTAATATTATTTCTGTATGGAAAAACACGGTCGATTTTGATAAATAAACAAATCGAAGGAAACAATTATGGTTCACGACATCTTTTATAAGTCGACTCTCCTTCCCACCAGTACTCGTGCGCTGCATTCGTGCCTGTTAAATATTACGCGGACACAGTCCGTTGAACTGAATAACGAATAATTTTCGGGAAAATTCCCAAATTAAAACGATAAACGACAAAACAGACGTTTATACTTATATATATATATACACATAATTTGAAACGTGTATCGAAAAGTTGATTACGCGACGCAATGGGCGTGAAATTGTGGGAAATAACTTAAAAATTTTATGGCTTTCCCAGCCGTTGAGGAGATGGACGACGACTAGACGCAATAGGCGACATATCGTACATATCCGTTCCGTTGGCGACACTGCGGTTTCACCGCCATAGACGACGTACATACGCCACAACTACCGCCACCGCCGCCATAGTTTTAATAGACCACCCCCCGTCAGAATTATATTCGCCAACCAGCCGTCCGTAGCGTTTTGTCGGGAACATTTCGAATTGTGCTCGACCGTTGCGACCGTTTTCGTGTCCGACCCGTCGACACTTCATTATCATCACGGTCCTATTCCATATTGTATTTTTATTCGCCCGCGGTTTTTGTTGATTGCCTATATCGTCAAAACCGTTTTCTTTATTTTTTTTTTTTATCTCGTTCCCGTTGTCGACACTTTTTACCCGCCGAACTGTTCCTGTACGTTGCGCGCCTCACCGTCGTCCGCTCAGGTTCTGTCGGACGTATTAACGACGTGGTCGCTACACGGCATCTCGCGTACGGACCGCCGAGTCGAACACACCGGCGCGTTGCGACGAGTTCGGATTACGAGCCGCATGGTCGACGGCGAAACACGTAGTCCAACGACATTCACCGCGGTTTTACAGTTTCCATAGCTAATAACGATATGCAACAATCGCCGAATTTCCAACCCGCCACCATGTTAAAAGGTTCGTATGACGCCTGCGCTCATTTTCGTGTTTACATACGCGTTACGTATTCAAAATTATCGTTGTAATCATTTTCAAGCGCCATTTCTCAGCACTTATTATTGGTCCTTCGCTGTATAATACGTACAGTGATCGGTTATGTACCTACACTCTTGTCGAAAATTGTGCGTATGATTTATAGGTAACTACGTATCTGTTAAAATCACCATGTATTGTTCGATGTACGTAAATTCAGTCGAGTTACCATGTTTTCGAAGTTTGACGACTGAATAAGTAATTATTGTATTCGATGCGAACTGTTGTCCTTTTTTTTTAATTTGTTACGTGATCAGTAATAAAAGTGAAAATTATTTTCGTTTCGATCAACTGTATTTTTTGTATACAATACAATCGCCGCCTATCATATTTTATATTGTGTTGTCAAACCAACTGAATCAATAATAATTTTAACGCTATCGGAGGTTGTAATTATATTCTATCAGTCATTTTTCATAGTCAATATACTTATGACAAAATGTCTAATAACGAATATTTAGAAGATAATATTGAATTAGTGATGTGCAAATATCCAAAAGCTTACATTTTAGAAGATAAAAATTGCCTACATTTAGATTTGTACATTTTTTAAATTATTCGATGGAATATAATAAGTTTGAGTCGTGTAATGTATTTACATAGATTAAAGTAAAAATGTTAAAATATCTAGTAATAATAGTAAATTTCACATAGTTTTTCTAGACCTATTACCGAATATTTTTAAATCAATTTTCCAGTAGTTCATTATACACTTTATCGAAGTAAATAACCTAATTTTATTCTTATGTTATAGATAATATATCGGTATGAATTGTTTAATAATTTTTTAAGTGTCAGGTTTTATATAAAATTGAAATTTAACATTTAATAAAACATGAAATTTGAATATTATTGCGAAGTGAATTTTAATTTTATATAACATGTTCTCAGGTATTGCTGATAATGAGTATGAGATTGAAAAAATTTTGTTTGATGAAACATATGGAAACAAAACCATGTTTTTGGTGAAGTGGAAGAATTATCCCATGGAACAATGTACCTGGGAACCATACCGTAATTTGACCAACTGTATGGAGATATTAAACGAATATAATACTAGTAAGGTTATATCTAAGGATATTTATGGGACCGAAAAGTTTAAAAAACTTTACGAAACACTCAATACTCATTCTGAACAAGAGCTTATTGAGCATTTACATATTATAATTGAAGAAGGCATTGCCATCGTAAATGAGAAATTCGTTAAAGGTACTATTGGTTATCTGTCCACAATATCTCTCAGTAACGAGGAAGATGAATTGTTAAAATTACTTAGACATAACTTGAAAGTAATTGAAGTTAATAAAAGAAGAATTAAACAACTAGATGGATTAGAGAGATGGCAAAAAAGTATGAACGAGTATTGTGGCTTCACTATTACTGTAATCAATAATGTTGACTTTGAAGGACCACCAAAGAAATTTACCTATTCAGACGATTGTGTTGCAGGCAAAGGAGTGAATATTCCAAATGATCCTCCTGTTTGGTCCGTAGTACAGTAACCAAAAATACTTAGTTGTTTTTATGTAAATATTAATTAATCTGTTTAAAATGTAGGTGCCATTGCGATGTTACATGTGGTGGAAAGAAACGTAAAAAACAAGATTGCCATTTCAAGGAGACTGATTTAGCTTACAACAAACAAAAGCGTGTGATAGTTCCTCGGGGAACACCAATTTATGAATGTAACAAGAAATGCTATTGTGACAGTACATGTGTGAACAGAGTTGTCCAACATGGTTCAAATAAAAATATGAAACTTCAGATATTTCGCACAGACAACAATCGTGGTTGGGGTGTCAAAACATTAACTGCTATAAAACAGGGTTCATATGTAACTAAATATTCTGGTGAAGTAATTACTCGGATAGAAGCTGATCAACGTGCTGTTACTCATGGATCAAAATCGACATATATGTTTGATCTTGACTACAATACTGAGAAAAATGATAGCATATATTCAATAGACGCAACTTCATTTGGCAACATATCACATTTCATTAATCATTCATGCGATGCGAACTTGGATATATATGCCGTGTGGATTGATTGTTTGGACACAAATATTCCGACATTGGCATTGTTTGCATCGAGAGACATTAGTGTAGGCGAAGAAATAACATTTAATTACATGACTTCAGTCAATAATAATAGCCGTAGGATTAAGTGTAAGTGTCTATCTACAAATTGTCGTGGTTACCTGTGTTAGTGAGTATTAGCATTGTTGATCAGATATGAGGAAAATATAAATGTTTAGTTCAATTGTTTTCTATAGTGTAAAAAAGATTTTGTACATAATATATATTTAAATAATTTAACTTATTTCTTTTTTTTTCATTTTGCGATTTAAAATGTTATTCGACAATCACGTTACATGATTTTTAATTAATTTGTTTGAAAATAAATTTTGTTGTATAATTTAAAAAAAATGGTATTTCGAAAAGTTATCATAATTTAACGATAGCGTCAAATATAAATTATTTTTTTACATGAGAAATTCGATCGAGAATATTCATAGATTGATTGTGTCTATTTTTATTAATTCTATCAATTGATTATATTAATTACTATGTCTTAATATTACATTTTTTCTTTTATATTTCTATCATTATGATTATATGTTAATCTACGAATTATAATTATTCAATCAAAAAATAGCGTTTGAGATGTTTAACATGTTGGTTTATTTATTTTAACTGAGTACGTTTTTTTTTCTATTTTAAATTTCAATGTTGTATAAATGTCTTTAAATTAAATGTTGTAAAACTTGTGGTTAAGTATAGATAATTTTAGTGTGGGCTTCTAATATGGTAAGTATCTAAATCAACATTTTGCGTATTTTCGAAACTAGTTGATTTTATTAACTGATTGATTTATTGAGTTAGTCCTAATTTGTTTATTATAGAATTTATTTAATTTAAAACACTGCCCATTTTTTCTGCGATATGGTATACGTTTTTTTAAAAAAAGTATGTTTATATATAATGCTTCAATACCATTATGGAATTGTCAATTATTTTGTGATTCGTGTACATTTGAGCCAGAGTACATTTTTAACTTAAAGTATTTAAATTGTAATTTATATGGTAAAGTGTATTTCACCCGTGGTGAATTTGTAAAAAAGAAACGTTCGCAAAATAATTTTTTGTAATTAAGTTGTTTGATTTAAAAAATTTTTTCGATTTATTGAGATGTACTGTATGTGTATATGTATGGTCTGTATTGTAATATTACTGTATTTTTATAATAAATCCACTTATGTACAAGTACACCTACTTATGTATCTACACTATATTGTTATTATGATTTATTTATTTTGTAAAATTGTCATTTCTTTTATTGTGTTCATTCTAAAGTAAAAATTAATTAAAAATATCGATGAACAATAATATTTTTTATCATAATATAGTAACTAATAATTTATATTGTCATTGAGACTGACTTTAAAATGTACTTATTGAAATTATTATATTTGGATTTGATACGAACTACATAATGTATGTTATTTTTTATTTTGAGTGTTAGCGATTCAGAAATTACAAAATTTTGAGTGTTAGCGATTCAGAAATTACAAAATTTTCAAAAATTAAGTCAATAAAAAAATATTGCTACCATCTTGTGCGTTATTTGTTTATAATTGAAAAGTATTTGACTTATTTTAGGGTATTTTTAGTATTAAGTTCGTAATTTAATTTATTTATGGTCGTTTTAATATCATTTAGAATAGAAGATATTACCGTGCTAATTTATTGACGATAAATTCATCCTCGTCTCTTAGCTATTTGGGGTCAGCCATCTTAATCTTCATTCTCTACTTGTACTGGTCTCTCACATTATTCTGGTATAAACCAGCAGTCCTCATATTATGCTTGATCACATTCAACGATATCTTTTTCAACACTCAATTCCACAACCATTCTTAATGTTTCTGAATCTTCTCATAACATGACCAAACCATTTAAATCTATTCTCTCTCGTATCCAAAATCGACCATTTCTATGTTTCCTCTCACACATTCATTTCTTTTGTCAACCCACTCAACCAAGCATTCTCATCTCGGCTACGCTCATTCTCTTTATTTTCTTGTCCACTGCCCAACACTCGGAACCATACAACATAGTTGTTCTCACTACACTTACCTTTCAGCTTCATTAGAATTCTCTTATCGCACAAGACACCAGACGCTACTCTTCACTTGATTCACTCGCACCTAATTTCATGTCTCGCATTCTTGTTTAAACTTCCGTTTTTTTGTACAAAGGACCATAAATACTTAAAACTTTCAATCTCCTTTATGCTCGTCCTCACTTATTGTCATTATACTTCTAGTTTCATCAAACTCATACTTTATATACTCTGTCCTACTTCTATTAATCCTTAATCCCTTTCCTTCCACAGATGATCTCCATACATCCAGTTTTTAATTAACTTCCTATTTTCTCACTACATAATCAGTATTAACGATAAATTAATAAAATATCTGTTAAAGGCAATTATCGTCAATTAGGTTAAAATAATATTTGTTACGTTGTTTGAAATTAATTTATTATACAAATCTCCCCCCCTTGTCTCATTTGGTTATTGTTGCCTGCGATTGTCCCATTATTTCTCTTCCATATCTGTTTAGCAATTGTTGATTATTTTTCTGCATCTTATTGCCTCATTTGTATTTCACACATTCTTCTGTCCCATTATACAATTTTTTTTATAATCCTTTTCAGTATAAAATAACACTTATCCCCACCAAATTTAATGTAAAAAAAAAGAACGTATATCGTCGATTACGACAAATTCTAAAATAAATTTTTTTAAATATCGAAAGTTATGTATTAAAATCATACCTGAAAAAAATGTTTCAACAGAAAAAACTAATTTTATACTTAGTATGTATCTGATAAAAAGAGGCAATTTTTAAACCATTAAACATATAAAATATATAGGCGAGTATGTCAGAAAAATGATTAACCATTATAAATTATGAACATTTTAAAACTTAAAAATGGAAAAATTACAAGTTTCAGAGGAGTAGTGTATTAGTTTGTGTACAAATTAAAGATTTTAAAAACGTATGGAAACACAAAAATTATTAATAAAACATTGTACATTGAAATTTACAAATGTCATTACTAAAGGAAGTAGCGAAATTAATTTTATATTGATATTTTATTTGAGCTTTGTATACTAAGATTTCATGTTTAAAAACAAATAATCCATAAGGCAAATTTGCTACGAAAATGGTCGTTGCTTGATAAAATAATTCTGTACAATATTCCATCGATTGTCAACATCTTAATAATTAAACATTTAAGATTTGTCAAATATTAAAAGTATTTACCACT